>SNQN01000235.1:103660-135117 GCA_008642245.1 Bassia scoparia | reverse complement strand
ACCACTGCCTTTACTTGATTAAGGGTGGGCCTTCCAAGTATGATGTTGTATGCGGACAGTCCTTTGACCACAAGAAATTTTACCTTCACATGCTTACATTCGGACTTACTTCCAAGTCYTACAGGCAGAGTCACGATACCCACAGGGTGTATCACCCCTCCACCAAATCCGACAATTGGGTGGGTGGCCTTGACCAGATCATCATCATTATATTTGAGCTTCAGAAGATAGTCCCAACTGATAATATCAGACGAACTGCCGGTATCAATAAGGATTCTGCGCACAATCATGTTAGCTACCTTCATTTCGACCACCAGCGGGTCATCATGTGGTAGACGAACTAAACCTCTATCTTTTTCACAAATAAGGACCTCYGGGAACTCATCCTTCTCCTGAACGGAGGATTCCTCTGAGATTTTCAAACTTCGCAAATTATCTTTACTTCCACGGATGGTTGAATATCCTTCGTCCTTGGGCGAATCATCACCCGTTGGTTTCTTTAACTGACGCTTTATCAAGCTGTCGGGGATTTTGCCCTCGGCTGCTAAAGCATCCAATCGCTTTCTCAACACATGGCAATCGTTGGTATAATGGCCAATATCCTGATGGAATTTACAATACTTGTTTTTATCCCGAAACTTCTTCTCAGCCTTCATGGGTAGAGGATCTTCTATACTGACTTTATCCTTCATGTCCTTGTAGACTAGGAAGAGGTCTTTGGTGTATTCGAATCTACGACCATCGTCCTCTCTCTTCCGTTTCCTATCCTTATACCCTTGAAAGCTGTTTTCAACAGCCCAGGTGCCATTTTTCCTGCGTTCTCCCCCACCCTTCTCTTGTTGGGACTTCTGTGAGCTTTCGCCTGACCCTCTGGCGGATTGATTTTGGTTATTTTTGCTCTTGCGAGAGGCTGAACAGACCTCTTCAGCACGAATATAGTTCTCGGCTTCCCGACAGTGCATCTTTAAGGTGTTGCAATTCTCTGACCATCTCGAAACTTGAAACCACAATCCTCGAGCATCCACGTAAGAAACAGTCATAGACAATATGTCTGGTCTAGGACCCGAAATTCTGAAGAGCCTCATTGTTGAATCTATTAACTAGCTTCGAAGTGATTCGCCACTTCTTTTGATTTGGCGAGATGCATGCTAACTTCTTCTGTTGCATTACCATGGAAGGGTGGGAGAAACAGCATAGACAATCTCTGTGAAATTGTTGATCGATCCGCGGAAGGGAGACCGATAACTATTTCCTGGGCGACGCGCCGAGAGGTGGCTGGGAAGTATCACAAGGTGGCGTCGTCAGCCGGGGTAGTGAGCATCAGTTTTGTATAAGCTAGGTGATCGTCTGATCAGGACTCCCTCGTACGGGGTATGTCGGAATTTAAACCTTTCATCTTGGTGCCAATGTATAGCTGGGAAAGTGAAGAGTGTTGAGAGATAGTCAAGGCTCGTAGCCCTCGGCCAAAGTCGGATGATGATTGCTCGGGGCAGAGTATTCTTCTGGAGGGATACCCCCCTAGATGCGGAGCATAGTGTGATAGCCGCGGTTGCATATCCCGTTGTCATGGATTACCCCAATATCATAACACGCTTGCTTGCCGCCTGAATGGGCTTGGTATATGTATTGAGTAGATCTGGATCTTGAATCGGAGGTTCAGACGTGCTGCCTGAAAGGCGGTAGAAAGTGGTCTGGCATGACTGGAGTGATCCGGACGCAGAATGTCGGACGGGCAGTAATTGCCCGGGTCTGCTTTTTCGCCTTCCAGGTAGATATTCGTACATTCCATCTTTGAGTGCATTCACTTCTTTCTCAAATGATATGCCGCCCAATCCTCATCACGAGGAATGATCGGCCCAGAGTGCTGACCGTGCCGGAACCCGATGTTAGACTTGGCCATCCCCCCCCTCTTGCATTGTCCCCGGGCGAGGAGTCCTGTAGTAGGGCTCGACGAGGAGGGTCGTTGGTCGTCAGCTAGTGAAAGTTGAAAGCTCTCCGCTATCGGGGGTTTGTTGTAGGTGTAAGTGATTTTTGACCTTTTGTTGTTTTTGATTTGTGGAACTCGGGGGGGTCGGCAAGGTCGGCTACAGTATTTCTCCTTTCTCTTTGCCAACTCGATTGAGCCAGCTGAAAGTTGCGTTTGCGCAGACTGCCTCCTGCAACGTTGGACTAGGTCTTACTGAGTGTCTGGACCATGTAATACACTTACTGGGTAGATTAGTGCGGATCAACGCACTGTCCTGCGTGACATAGCCCCTTGAAGCCTTGAATCAGCCGTCGGATCCCCTTACGTCTAAAGGCCTGCCTCATCAGTGGCGGGGGGCGGAAGGTACATCTTCATCGTCATCTTTCCAAAAAGCTGTCTGTTTCCCATTGGGATCTCTACTGCGTGCATGGCTAGAACACCGTCCCCACAGACGGCCCAAATGAATCTACAGCGTAGCGTGTGATACGGAGGCTGGAGATTAAAGGGGTTGAGTTAGGTTCTTCATAGCCACGTGACCACTTGCAGTCGTGTCGAGGAGTACTTTGGACAACGAGAGGTATCTGCGGATGAGATGCTTGCGATGCTGATGACGTGTTCGTCCCTCCTGAGGATCCGCAAAGGGGATTCGTCCCACGGCGAGGGATTCGGTTGAGGTAGGAATCCGTCCTGCGAAGAGGAACTCGTCGATGGAACCTGAAACAAAAGAAGAAATCTTACGAGTAATGCCCTCGCCTCCGATGCCTAAGTATAATCAATGCATGGAGGGGCTAAAAAAGGAAGGTAAAAGAGTTTATAGGAATCTCCCTTTTCTGGTGTACACAGAGTGGATGTAAATGTGAGGAGAGCAATAACTGCTGGGTAATAACTGTTGAGTAATAAATGTTGAGTAATGAATGAAGTGAATAGTGAATGTCCCCAGTATTTATACTGCTTCAGTTGGGAACATCTCCCAATCAGGGGGTGCCACGTGGCACTTAATTACTGGCAAGGTGTGTGGGCTGGCTTCTAACTGAGTCTAGAAGTAGCCCATCTTCCACTAGGGTTATATTTCCAGATTTTCCCTTTTTACCATATCATCATTATGCTAATGATGATAGATTAAGAGGATTGAAAGTAAAAATAGAGGGACACGTGTCCCTCTGTGAGTGGATCCACATGGCAGTCATCAAAGCATTTTTAAGGTTACTTGGTCACCCTTGGTAGAACACATGTCATCCTAAGAGGATGCCACATCACAACGTTACCTATATGATATGAATTCTAATTATATAATATCATAATGAAGTATATTATAGACTAATGATACCCTATAATATGAATGACAACATAACATATTATTTTTAAAGTTATAATATTATGAATAACAACATAATATAAAACTAAAAACACATAATATTAAAATAACAATAAATTACCAAGATGATTTATAATTTTATATCATAATAAAAAAAAACATCATTTCATACAAGAGACTATAATAAAAGCTTATAATAAGATAATAGTCTTTATATATATATCAGCAATATATAATTATATGATATTGAACAAAAGTACATAATATTATATAAAAGCATATTTTATCTTATAATAATTAATACAAGGCAGGAATATCTTCAAACAGCCAAGGAAATTTTTCTTCTTCACTTGCATTGTCCTTGTCTATCATTAACCATGCATCCCTTTTCTTCCCTCCATTATAGATACTATCATAAGCACACCAACTTCTAAACTTCTCACTTTCTGAACCAATATGAAAATCTGCAACATGTCTCATACTACTCCAAATTCTCCAATGTTTGCAAGTTAATTTTACCTTAGCATTATCTTCAATACTAAGTTTGGAGAACACATGCTTGATTAGTATATCAGCATTTGAACAGAAACCCGGAGCAGATTCAAAACAGGAGAAGTCTGAAAATTCAGAATAAAAGTAAAAATATAAGCATAATTACCAAAATAAAAAGTAAAAATAATAAAAATAAAATACAGAATAGTTAACTACCTTTTGGTATACTAACTTGAGTCTTCTTCAATGCCATAACAGTAAGAATGAAAATATAYAAAATGAAGAAGAAAGAAATTGATAAGCGTAATTTTTAGATAGGAAATGTAGAAGAAAAAGAATTCTGAGTGAAACCCTAATAGATGAAGTATAAATAGAAAATTGTGCAAGACTTTTCAAAGGTAATTATGAGTAACTTGCAGTTACCAATGTGACAATCAAACTGCCCATCATTATAATCTTTTTTATTATATAAATTTTATTAATAAATATTATACATAATCATTAAAATGTATATAATATCGTTTAAAAGAATATAATATTTGTGTGAATTATATAATATGAAATATATCTACATTCAGTGTTACTTTTAAAAATTATAGTAATCATATAATTCATATTTCAATGTTATAATTTATCGTTTTTAACCCAAGATATTATTAATGATAGCACATAATTTATAATTGAAAAGTATATAATATGATTAAATCACATTATAGTGACATAAACCTATAATATTAAACAATTCTACTCATTTTGCATAATATATAAGTAATTAAAACTAAACCATACTCTAGAACAGTTTAATGGATTACATATGTTAGATCACATTAGAAAGCAGATCAATAACTATTGTTTCAATATTAACTAAATCTACTAAATTCATGTACATGAATATAACTACTAATGTACTCATGTTGTTTCGCAAAAGCTATAATTGTAACCTTTAATTATAAATAATTTAGTTTGTCCATTGTTCTTCAGATTAATGTCTACTTTTTCCTTCTTTTGCTTTCATTCTTTCTTCATTTCTCTGTCCATTGTTCTTGATCTTAATCTTAAAGGTTCTTTTTTGGTGCTGCGACATTAAGGTCTTTATCTCCTGTGTCAGAAACTTCTGCTTTTTCTTCAAGTTCTTGATCAACTTGCATATAATTTCAGGTTTATATTTCCTGATGTTCTTACACTCTCTAATAATACTTCTTACGATTAAAACAGAAAGTGCAATACAACGCAGCCAATGAAATCCTTGTTTCTTTCCTTGAGTCAGGCTGTCACAAAAAAATTATATATATGATAAACATAATAACATCTAAAATAAATACATAATATTTCTAGCAAGTAACATAATACTAAATTGAACTTACATCATATGTTCATCTTCACAATAAGTGTTAAATACTTTTATTTGATATGATGTGATTCGAATATATAATGTACTTTAGTAATTTTATATATGCAGTTGAACTTAATATACCTAATATAAATACATAATATGTTTTGAAAGTATATAATAAAGTAATTTGAACTTACATTGTTTAAGTAGTCACATAAACTCAGGGCTTCCATCAAACACAGCATCTGTGTCGTCACATAGCATCCACAATCATAAATCATTTGACCTTGTTTCAATCCCTTCGAACTTCAGAATAGGCATTTCTTCGATATGAAATCCTTCAGACGCAAGTTTTTTATCAAAAAAACAAAAGAATTTAGAAATAATAGAACCATTTATCAACCGATTTTATATAATGTCTTTCCACAACTTCTTCATCTGTAACGCTGGTTATCCCAAATAAATATCACTTTCTTCTTCACATCAGACAACAAGACAAGTGGATCTGCTTTAGAATAGAGTGATTGGTATGAAATCTGTGTATTACAAAAACAGTGTTAAAAATGTTTCAGTAAAATATGGTTTCACAAAAAATAAATCACAAAAAATAGTAATAACCTTTTTCGACTCCTGAATGGTTACAATATCATTAAAGTGCATACTGGCAATCCCAGCAGTAAATTTTCATGGAATTATCCAAAGTGTTATTTTTTAGAGCTTTAAACAATGGTAGACTACAATAAAACAAATTAATTTTAGAAAAAATGACTACAATTCATTTAAAAAACAATATTAAAATAGTTATAGTACTTATCTCTGAGCTGAACCAAAGTATTTATTCTTGTTTTCTTCGGATTTCTTGAAATTGATATTTCATTGATGTTAAGCATCTAGCAAGATAATCAATGCATCCTTCAAACATTCTTCTTCAGTTGCAATAGTATAGAATTACTTCTAGGGCACATGAACATGTCATCTATTTTAAATATCTTCCTGCAAACAGAAAAATTACAAATATCAACAACTCTATAATATTGATTCAGAATTATAATATCATTGAAAACTGTATAATATTATTCAACATTACATAATACACACCACAAAATTATATAGTTTGTTTATATAATATTCTATTAGATATATATAATGTTACTAAAATATATATTAATTATAATAAAAAAAATTAACATATATAATAAATAAGTTAAAATAAACGAAACACTTATCTAACACATAATATTGATATATATACTTATAATATCAGTTAAAATACTAATATGAAAACAACATAGTAATAAACTGATAAAAAATAACATCAACAAAAAATAACTATATCATATTGAACTACATAATATTGAAAGTAATACTAAATATAAACAATACAAATTAAAACTTACTCTTTCTTAAGGGTTCAACATTAATGATGAATAATCTAACTTCTTTCACAACAGACAGGCAAGATATCCAATTCTTCCCATTTTCTGAAGCATGGTGACATTAGAAAATATCTTATTCAACAGAATCTGTCTTCAAAACTAAGAGAGCATTTTGATGGGCCAATACTAAACTTCTCCTGAACTCAATCCAAGGATTTTTGTGCTTAGCACAAGAGTTTAAAACTGAACACACACTTTGACCATTTTTCCAGCTCTTTCACTTCATTGAGAAACAAAAAAAGTGGGAAAACAATCAGGATCAGCCTCAACAGGAACTTCCTTCACCATTTCAGAAAAAGATGTGACTTCATGAAACATTTTGTCAAACATATCAGTATTCATAAGATCATCCAAAGAATCATGGGAAGGCAGCTCTGTATCTGGGCGCTTCTTATTCTGGTCCTTTCTCTGGTTTGAGAGCTTGTTAAACTCTTCAATGTAATAAGAAGAGACAACATTCATATCTCTCCTCCATTGCAGAAACATTGCATGAACATGCTACATTATAACGAATTATTTATGTCAGAATAATAATTTACATATTATCAAAATACATATTATTGTTTCAAACTATATGATATTATTCAAAATGTATATAATATCACGTAAAAGTACATGCAGGACAAATAAAGAATGGAATAACATGATAATATACAAATACAAATGATAAATATAATAACATTAGACATTATCTTATTTAAAAGTACATAATATTATTTAAATAGAAATAATAATAAAAACTCGCATCTTTTGCACATTGAGCAATCTCTTCATCTGTTTGTGACCCTGGAGGAAGATCAAACTCAAGTTTCAACTTTTTAATCTTCTTCTTTCTCACATCTTTAATCAAAGGTCTTTCTTCTGAAATGACATTTTTTGCTTCAGAAGTATGCGCAGTTCCAAAACTAGAAGGTATATCAATGATCTCCGGATTCTGAAAAGGTTTCTTTGCTCGCTTCTTCAAATAGATATGACCATCAATAAATGCATACATTGAACTAATAGGAAAACTTTTATCCATTACTCCACATCCAAAACCTTCAGATTCAGCCAGAATCCTTTCCCTAATACGTTTATTGTTCCAATACGGAAGCAAAGGAATAGATATTGGAATTTTTTCACCACCAATTSTGAAATGATGAAAATAAACCAGCATCAACATTATAACACAACCCTCAAATGAGCAAGATACTCCCTTTTGTTCAATACGTCTCTTGTATTTCACAGTTGCATGCTTCAACCTCTCGACAACATACTTGCACCAATTATATTTGTGTATATTGTCAATGTCTTCAACAACAAAAACTAACCTTAAATCACAAAACATATAACACAATATCAAAAACATATAATATCATATAATTTCATATAATCCTATATAATATAATCCAAGATAATATAATAGCAAAAACATAATATAAAAAGAACATAATATCATTTAAAAAGAACAGAATATCATTTAAAAACATATAATACTATATAATATAATATAAGAAGAACAGAATATCAAACAAACCTTAAATCAAGATAGGAACTTGCAGTAGGAGCCAAGAATGACGAAGAAACCATGCATCATCAACCACAACTTCTTAAACAACCTTATATCATCATTTTCATTTACTATTCTTCTGATTTCATTATCAACAGCAGTAAGTGAAATAGTAGCACCACTCTCATCTTTCACATGAATGTACCGTCTCCAATATGCTTTTAAATCAAAAGGACCCTTGAAACTGAAAAACATCAGCTTCACACCTAGGAAATTAAACAAATCATACATCGTATTCATTTAAATGATCTCCTTCGAATCAGATATGTGAAATACAGAACTAGCACCATTAAAATTTTAATTACACTGTAAAAGTGACTGTCACATCTATCATATTACCTGAATAGTGACCAAAACCATATCTATGACAGACGCCTATATTCACCAACCAACACTGATTCAACTTAAAATTCTAGAGACTGCATGTTTGTTTCACGCAGGACTGTGATTTAATATCCTCACACCCAATTCTTAATGTAATTCAGTACGCTTTGAATTCTTAGATGATTTTACTGGACCATCTTCTTTCCATCATCAGCCTGGTGTGAATCAATTGACTAGTTGATTCAATTAAAACCATCTTGTTCATAATCAGTGCCACAATTTTCACCATTTTCATCATTGAAAAACACATAAATCATATAAATATTTTAGAATAACAAATTTTAAAACATTGAGAAAAAGAAAAACAAAAGTAATACCTTCATTGTCTTTACAATGATATTCATATTAGCATCATCAGAATTGTATCACCACTATGTTGATCAGATTGACTACCAAGTTCATTATCCCTAGCATCTGAAAAAATAAAAACGATATATCATAATATCACTACAAATAGTACAGTTAAACATCATAATTTATATAAACCTTTATAATATAGAATAACCAATACTATATATTTTATCATCACTATAACTAAAACGTAAACGCAAATCCCTTAAGTTAATAATAGATAGACATTATAATATCATATACATTCTTAACATATATAATATAATTCAGAAAAATTAATACATACTAACTTATATAATATCATATCATCTTAACATATATATATATAATACAGAAAAATATAAACATACTAAACTTATATATTATATCATTCTAAACTATATAATATAATTCAGAAATATATAGTATCTTCTAAACATAATATAATATCATTTATTCTAAACTATATATTATAATTCAGAAATATATACTATCTTACTAAACATATATATAGTATTTTTGCACGCATGCGTGCGTGGCAAACAAATAAATATATATAGACTTTCGTATTTCTTATATCATATTCAATGGTTTTTAGTGTTCGTTCATCGTTAGTCAATTAGAAGTATGTTAAAATAAAGAAATATATAAGGAAAAAATTGTGCTTAAATAATATAGTTTGACGAATAATATGTGAGACATATACTTATGCACAAATTTAATAGTATAACTGGTTGTACGTTATAACTACACTAAATTTTTCCATGTTGGTCCACCAATTATCGTGTCACGAATATCATCTAATTGTGTAACTTTTAATATGAAATTCTAAATTTTACGTTTTTCTTGTCATTGTGTCAATCTTTATCAATTATTTTGTCATTTGAATTCTTTTTATTAGTGTACTTAGATTATGCAATGTTTCATTGTTACAATATTATGTTAAGAAAAGAAAATAACTTTAAACATTACTTAATTAGTATTCAATTGAAATTTCAAAGTAATTCATTTTTAACTTGTTCACCATTTATGGCAAATTGAAAATTGAAAAATAAAAGAGATGATAAGGTATTTTTAAATCATTGTAAATTAATAATCAAGGATATAATAGTCATTTCATGGGGATCATTAAGGGTATGGTGGACATTTTGTAGGGGACACCTCTTCCTCCCTCTCACTTATATAATAGAGATCATATCATTCTAAACATATATAATATAATTCAGATATATAATATTCATTAACAATATTATAAATTCAGAAATATATAATATCAAACTAAACATCAAAAACCTAGTATCAGTTATATGTAAATAGTCTACCATTCCATAATGTAACCCTATAAAAACTTTTACCTTCATATTCAGCAGGAGCACTAGGAACTTCAGATACCAAACCTTTACTTTTACTTGTTTTAGCTGAAAAATTAAAATAACAATAAGAATAACATAATATTATTTAAAAACCATAATACCAATCTCAAAAAACATAAATCAACAAAAACTAATATAAACAAACGTCACAACAAAACCTAAAAATACAAACATCAAAACCAAACAAAGCAGCCAAAATACAATATATTATACAAAAAGTAAAAAAACTTTAATAGACCGGGTTCACAAAGAACACTAATTGTAAAACAAAAAATATGACAAACCTTAAATAAAAACAAATCTATAAAACTCTAAACTACATGATACTTATAAAACAATATATATCAAACAATAACAGAATATCATTCAACGCAAATATAATACTATATAACCTAGTAACAACATAAGATTGCTATAAAAAAAACAATATTAAAAAACGAACATTAAAAAATCTAACAAATTAACCAAAAAATACACGTACAAACCATGAAACATGCAAAAATTACATTAATTATTATCAAAACATATATAACTTATAAAAAACCAGAATATCACATAAAATTTCATTATAATATTATCTAAACAACTATATAATATTACGAAAACGACAAACAACAAATCTTACAAAACTCAAATAAAAACTTAAACATCACAATATAATCAAAATATACATAATATATAACAAATACATAAACAGCATAATATCGCAACATAACATTCAATAAAACAGATCTAATAAAACCTAAAAATAAATTCCAAATAAATATCGAAAATAAACGACAACGTCAATAACAACACCATAATAACAATCTCACTCAACAAAACATAATCGTAGAACGAACAACAGAAACTACAATATATAATACCAAAAACAAAGCAAAAAATAATTCAACCTTCAACAGAAGAAGGAATCGACCAGACTGCGACTTCTCAATCCTTTTCTTTTTAAATTTCGAAACTCTCGTGTTTCCTTCTCCATTTTCTTCGAATTTTTCACCATCGTTACTAACCAAACTGAAAAATGAAATGAGCAAAAGAACAAAGAGAGAGATTTGGAGAACAAAATGTAGAAGACCAAGAGAAGAAGAAGAAGAAGAAGAAGAAGAAGAAGAGAAGAAGAAGAAGAAGAAGAAGAGAAGAAGAAGAGAAGAAAAAGAAGAAGAAAGAAGAAGAAAGAAGAGAGAGAGGAAAAAGAAGAAAGAAAGAAGAAGAAGAAGAAGAAGAAGAAGGAAGAAGAGAAGAAAAGAAAAGAGAAGAAGAAGAAGAAAGAAGAAGAAGAAAAGAAGAAGAAGAAGAAGAAGAAGAGAAGAAGAGAAGAAGAAGAAGAAAAAAGAAGAAGAAAAAAAAGAAGAGAAGAAAGAAGAAGAAGAAGAAGAAGAAGAAGAAGAAGAAGAAAAGAAGAGAGATTATAGAGTAGAATCGCAAATGAGAAAATGAAGTTACACTGAAAAACCACAAAAATGGTGAACTGAAAATGAAGACAGAGAAAATGAAAAGCGCAAAAAGTACTTTTAAAATACTCCATTTTTTGGAAACCGCAATATCACTGACGTGCGAAAGACGTTTTCCTAAAATCACGTGAGGATGTCTGGTTCACAATAAGTTATTGTGAACCCGGTCTATTAAAGTTTTTTTTATTTATAATACCTCTTGGATAACAAGACATGACATATACTCCAATGAAAACCACGATCAATTATAATAGTTTTACCCAATTACCTACTATACATTTAAACCCCATTCTCTCTTATAACACAAATATTTCCATGATAGCTTGGTTAATAGTAAGAAGATAACTTCAACCTTGAGAGATCTCCAATAAATGTAAGTAGATTAACTTGATTTAATGGTAAGAAGATAACCTTCCAACTTAATTGTAACCTAAAAAAAAATTGAAAAGCACCCTAAAAATAAAATTTGGCTCACATATTATCTTTAATCTTAAGTTAGTCCACAAAGTGAAGCCGGGTTAATTAAACACAACGCCATTATTAAAACACAAAGCCATGGTAAGTCCAATTTCCCCTACAAGGCTACAACCTTGAATAACACCACAGTGCCGCCAAAAAAGAACAGAAAGATCCCAACTTCCAAGTCAACTTCCAGCAATGCAATTTAGAGAAACCCGTTATTCCAAATTTCAACAATACATTTACCAGTTATAACTATTCAGCTTTATTGCAATGTCTCATTGTTTCCTCGTTTCCTTTTCAATTGCCTCTTCCTTTTCTCATCGCACCAATAAAATAATATCCCACCCAACAAAACAAACAAACCATAAATGATGCACCCCACTTTCATTTGCTTCTTCAAATGCTCGAAATTCCCATCTTTCTTCATCGATTTCTCATCTCAAGAAAACTCCCTTTTCAAATTCCAATCAAATATACTTCTTCTTTCTATAATCTTGTTTAAATAACCCCCCATCTTTCTTGTCAAATGATTATGGGGAAGAAAAACAAGCTCATTTTCAATATTGAGGCTGCGATGGAGTTCTTGAAACAAACTGCCATTGATAAACCAATTTACTTGCTTTTTGTGCCTTTAATCTCTGTTATTTGGGCATTTGAGAAATGGGTTTTCTCTGTTTCTACTTGGGTTCCTCTTCTAATTGCTGTTTGGGCTACATTTCAGGTAAATTTCATATCTTTTTCATCAATTTTTGACTTCACTTATTTTTTTCGAAATTAATTTGATGGCAACTTTCAATAATTCACTAAATTGTTTGTTTGACTAATAACTATTAAGAAAGTTTTCTTTTTTGTCTTTAATAATTGGTAAAAGACGGAATCTAACACCTATTTTTCATGTTGATCATGTCCCACTTATAAACAAATGTCAGATAAGTTGCTAATTTGTTGACTTTGTCCTTTTTAATATTTATTTCAAGTATCTTCAACTGTATAATTGGATAAATAGGGATTTTAATGACTAATTTTTTTGAAGTGGTCATATGTTTTCATTGTACCTTTGCAATAATGGTGATTTGGTTGTACTTAACTACTTTAGGTTATTCTTTCTTTTTCATTTTTTATTAGTTATAAGAATGATGCATTGAGCTTAAATGGAGTTTTAAATAAGGTTTTTTAGGTAGCTAATTTAATTAATTAATTTGGCTCACTCAATTTTGTGTTTTTGTTCTTCAATGATTAAATTACTTTAGTCAGGATTAATTTTGCAGTTTAATGCTGAGTGTTACATCTTGTTTCAAGTGCATACTTGAAAAATCTGATTCTGTTACAACTCCAAAGTTGTTTGCAAAATTGAGACTACACTGATAATGAGAATATATTCCCTACAATTGAATAGACTGGGGCTATTTTCCAAATATTTCGGCATCGAATATCACAGAAATGGACATGTGTATTTAACATCAGTAAAATGGAGGATATTTAGTCATTTCAGCTTTCAAGTAGTGTTGAGCACCTTCTCCGAAATGCATTGTCATAAAGAACTGCCACTTTTATTATTGGAATTTTGGAATGTATTATCAGATTAGAATCTTGTAGAACAAACATGTCACGTTATTCTGTGATCTTGGCTGTGTATAGCTACTTTATGTGTATCATATTGCATGGAAACTCAGATAGGGAATAAAAATGCATGACAGCTTGAGTGTGAAATGGAAACTGACAAAGGAGTTCTTGTTATGAATGAAACATTGAAATAGAAATAGGGCATGGCCTTTTCAAGACGTTGATAACCGAATCATGTATAAGGCTGTAAAATAAACTTTTCATGACAGATAAATATTTTTTATTAATTTGTTGAATTAGATGAAATATTGCTGTGAGGATCTAGAGGCATAAACGAACTATTTATAGGTTTGAGACGTTTGAGGCACATATGCTATATAAGCTGAAGACATTTAGGTATCAAACGAAAAGGTGTTATTAGGACGCAGAGGCATCAAATGAAAAATTTGAATGCCATGAAGGTCCTTAATCTGATCTAGGTTCTAGAGGTCTTCCACAGGTTTGTCTTAGAATATCTTTACCATCATGAAGTTTCTGCAGCCTTTAGGTTAAAGGCCGAAAGCTATAGATATTGTTATATGGTATTGATTGTTGAGTTAATACTTGAAAGTTGAAAGTATTTGTGATAATGTAAGCTATTCAAACCTTCCATTGATAGGTAATTGTGACAGATGGGACTCAGATCCTCACCACTCTGATAAGGATATGAATACTTTTTACACTTCATAACGGACCAAAAAACATAAACATTTCTTTAAAAAATTGAAGTCATGACTTGGACACTTTCCTGCACTCATTAGTACTTAATTATGACACAAGTAACAAATTTTCAGTAAATTAGTGAGGCATCAGAAGCAGTCTAGACAATCAAATTTGTCGTGGGTGCAAAACTTTATGCAGTCCTGTGCTCTGGTTCCAAATTGTCGTTTTAAGTGATGAAATAAAGACATTTATTTGTATTTAAAATAAAAATTTTCCTTTTGCGTTTGATAGCTAAGCTGTTATCATTCTTTCTTAACTATCTCTTATCTACATTTACATCTCAGTTCTGAAGTTGTAGCTCGTAAGGGGTTGAATTCTTTGACTGAATGCATGTTTCAGAGTATATGTCACACTGATTAGCTGGTCATTTGATACAAACTTCTTTACTGTCATTTTTTTATGATTCTCTCATATGAATGTGGTGCTGGTTTGGTTACGGTGTTCATCTGTAATCTGTTATCTGTAACCAGGGTCATCTCTGGCTGGTCATAGGCTGCTCCATTCTCTTCATACATATACATGTTTGTGCTTGTCAATGCCTTTGTCTGTCATTATTCATTTGGATGTGCATTTGTAATTTCACTTGATTGTTGAACATATGGATACATCTACCATTTTCCTCAAAATATGTTGGATTAGAAAAGGGCTATGAGTTTATACACTAAAATCATTTTTGTTGTCTTTGATACGTGACATTGCTCTGTCTTTAGTATGGAAGTCATCAGCGCAGGATTCTTGCTGAAGACTTGAATAGGAAATGGAGGCGAGAGATATCAGATGCATCGGTACCTTTATTTAAATTTTCAGCTTTACACTCTATGCATGTAAGACTATAGTGTCAGTCTTATATTTAAGAAAATACACAGCCAACTACTGCATTGGAGCATTGTGAGTGGCTGAACAAGTTACTGCTAGAAGTGTGGCCCGACTACATTCACCCAAAACTTTCATCGAGGTTTTCTTACATAGTTGAGGTTAGTATCCATTTCTTTCTTGCTTTCCCATCCCTTATGTTTCTTCTTTGTTTGGACTTTGGTTGCTTGTTATGTCATGTTTTATGGTTCCAAAGTTTTTATCAAACGTATTGTTGTTTAATATGAAAGACCTAAATGATGTGTTATTATATTGTAAAGATTTGGTCATATGCAATGTGGTACTTGCCAGGTGTTAGCTAGCGGCTAGCCTCCCAGAGGCAAAACATTTGAGGGCCTACACTTACCTTTGGTGTGATTTACCTCTGAAGTGTGACAATATGCTGTTTGCGAGGCTATGGATATTGTTTAATTTTTTACTATGTCTCATGAGATTAACCCAATAACTCATTTGTCCAGCTGTAACATGAGCTACACAAAATTTAACTATTATTTACTTATTCATGCAGAGACGCTTGAAATACCGGAAGCCAAAGCTTGTGGTGAGTAGGGAGATTCTACTTTCATTTATGTATTGGCAGGTACAGTTGTATGATTTATTTACTGGTAGTCTTCCATCTAGGAAAGGTTTGAACTTGAAGAGTTTTCACTTGGTTCTTCTCCTCCTAGCTTGGGTCTTCAGGGGATGCGCTGGTCAACTATTGGAGAACAGGTACAGTTACTTAACATGAATGGCCTCTTATTAATTGATATTGTTTTGATAGCAGACATTTCCCCTATCATGAGATTTTCAAGTTGGTGTAACTGTTCATTAGGCTGTCTTTGTATAAGATGCCCTTGTGGCTCAAATCACTTGAAAGTGTATCACTTGGTTATTCACATTGACCTGGCAATTTAGTTGATGTCTGTAAAGAAGATGCCTATTTTGCAACACAACTACTATTACCATAGTAGAGATTGCAGCCACATATTTTGTTTTGTTTGGACATTTATTCATTTAATTTTTATTTGTTTTTACGCAGAGGGCCAGAGACCAATGTTTTGCATTACTAGTAGTTGTTACACAGTGTTCATTTTTTATTCCTCTTACTGTATACTTTTTAATATGTGACAGAGGATTTTGCATACAAGTTTTGATTGGGACACCGATGACATGAGCATTATGCTGCTTGCCAAACTAGCCAAGCCATTGTATGGGACTGCTCGTATTGCCATAAATTCTCTCCATATCAAGGGTGATGTATGTTCAGTTCATATTCACATTATATTATGCTCTGTACATTTCATTGTGTCTACTGTCTAGTACTGTGATGGTGACTTTTTAGAGATGCGCAGTGGTTCCTTCAACTGTATAGTCATCATTAGTGATGATGTGTATTTTAAAGGTTGGTCTATAGTTCATGTCAACATTAGTTGTCACATTAGTCTAAGGATATCAGCTTACAGATTTGCCATCTCTCAACTTTGCGCAAATTCGAGCTGTTTGAGTGTGTGTGTCTAAGACAAGTTTCTTGCTACTTTACATATGTTATTGCCATAAGGCTATAAGCTCTAATGCTTAATGTTTACTTCCCCTGTAGGCTATAGTTGAGTGCTTCACATGCACTTTGTTCTTTTCTTCCTCTCTCTGCATGCATGTCCCTATAATTCTATATATTTATWAAAATAATTAGTACTCCATTGCAATTGGAATCAAGTATTCAATGGACTTCGGCTCTTTGATGTCCTGGGCTAAGAACAACTTTAGCTCATCTTTTAAGACTTGGCCCTCACCAAGTCTTCATAAGACTTCTAGTTTATCTCCTTCGCCCTATGTTTGGATAGCAAGAAATGGAAAGAAAAGAAGGGAGGAGAAAGAGAGTGAGATAATTTCCWTTGTTTGGGTAACACTTCGGGGAAAGGAAGGGGAGGGAAAGGGAGGGTTCTAATAAGTTCAATCTCTCCAAATTTGGAGGGAAATGGACATTATATTCCCCCTCCCTTTCTCTTCCTTCCCCTTCCACCTCRCTCCCCCACCTTCCTTTCCCTCTACCAAACCAAACATAGCATAGTGGTGGAAAAGTTTGAGGTCTAAGCTAACTTTTAATTGGGAACTTGGAAAATCAAGAATTCAAGACCCAACTTAAAGTTTGTTYGGAGAGGAATCTATTGAATTGGCATGAAATTATCTTGGACTTATCTCGCAGAATTCTCCTTCGGAAATCCTCCCACCCGGTGAAGGGTCGGCGCTTTTGTTCCCATTGGAACCAAGTCAGTGTCGTGCCATCTAAAGCCACCACCACGACTTCCATTTTTTCCTCTTCGGTAAGTTGGTGGAAATCAAAGTATAATTTGGCTCTCACAAGCCAATTGTCTGGTTCACTCCCACTAAAAATGGGCATCTCTAGCTTCCTTGGTTTCCATTTTCCGCAATCTCCTTCATGGTTAGGTTGGCCTCCTTCCTCCATTTGCCTGAAGTTATCCCCCATCGGTAGCGTTCTCCGCCGTGGAGATAAATGCGGCGAGGTTGGCTGGTTTGGCGGTGCGCCCCCAGCAGCGGGGGCCCTCAGTTCCTCCCTCATCTGAGCGTAGGCACATCTCTCTGTTGCTGCCAAGGCCTCTTGGTTCTCCCTGAATCGATCAATTCGCCCCTCCAAACGTTGGGCATTCCGGTTGGCCACTTCTTCTTGTATTTTCCTCTCTTCTTCAAACATGGATTTTAATTGGTCTTGCATCGTTTGTTGGGCTGTATTTATCGCAGTCGTAACTACCCGGTCATTCCTCTCCTCATGTGCGTCCATTCTCTGAGTGAGAGCTGCGACTTGAGAAGTCACTGCCCCAACCTGTCCTTCCAAGTCTTCCATTCTTTGAGCCGAAGTTTGAACCTTGGCTGCCCGATCGTCCTGCTCTGAGATGTAATAGACCAGTTTTGTACACTTAATTAATTTGTAGTTTGGATATGATTAAGGGAAAGGTGAGTTTGATTCTGATTAATAAGCAAAAGGTTTACAAGGATATGCATGGCTTTAGTCCCATGACTCTCAATACATGTAATTAAGAAACTGAACTTTTGACATCTTTGGTAAATATTCATTGGCTCATGAAAGTCTGTGATCAGGACCCTAATCATTTTAAGCCAATGTGAACGATGTTAATATAAATTTCCTGTAAATTTTGGTAATGATTGATAATTGTCACACTTATTTTAGCTGCAATTGAGGCCTATTCTGGATGGAAGAGCGATTCTGTTCTCCTTTTTATCTGTTCCGGAGGTGAGGCCAGGAGTAGCCCTGGGCAGTGGTGGAAATCAGCTCCCAGGAATGGAACTTCCTGTTGTTTCTTCATGGCTGGTAAGTTCAGCTAATTCTTGGACCATTGTCTTTGTCACATTTTTTGTGCTTTAAGTGTTATATTTAGAAACATAGAAATATAATGTAAATACTAGAGGTTTTTTTTTTAAAAAAGAAAAATCCATAATTTTAGATTTTAGAAAAAAAGTGTCAAAATTATTGTATAAGCAGAGGCTAAATTTGGTTCTCTCTCTTTTTTTTAAATAAAAAKATCCCCCTCCACTAACTTATAGATTGGAATGCCTTGAAACAGTTTGCATATTACTTGGGATGGAGAAAGTAATGTTTTTTTTAATTGTCAGTTTCTATCTTTTATTTGATACTTCTTATCACATCACTTTTATGTTTCCCTTAGAGCATGGCCACTAATGACAAAATTGTCTTGGGATCAATCAATCAATCAATCAGAGCCTTAATCCCACAAAATTGTCTTTGGATGAATGACAATTTTTGTCATTGGCTTGCATCAATGAAGAATGCCATGACAATTTTTTTCAAACAATGAAACTTCATGCATCTCGTCTTAGAACGACAGAATTGATGAAGAAATTGTAGGCGTTTTGATTTTGGCCGAGTTTTGGTCGAAACGACGTCGTTTGGTTTGATTTAGTATCAAAATGACGCTGTTTTGATAACAATTGAGGAAAAAAAAAACTGCACGTTGACTTCATGGACGTTGTCGCAGCCAAATGAAAAGCGGTGTCATGCGTCACTACTTTGTATTAATCCCAATTAATTTACTTCCTTTTTTTAAAAAAAAAATCAAAATTCCTAATTTATCGAGATCTGTAAACAGACACCCATATTGCTATATTTTTCTTCACATTTTCTTTTCTCCCTCTCAACATCTAAGTTTTATTCTTAAAAAATTATAAATTTTTTTGGAGAATTATTTGCAATTTTATTTTTATAATTTTTTTAAGAATAAAACTTATATGTTGAGAGGGAGAAATGAAAACGTGAAGAAAAATATAACAATATGGGTGTCTATTTATAGATCTCGAAAAGTTAGGAATTTTGATTTATTTTATTTTTTTACAGTTAGGCAAATAGGATATAAAGAAAGTAAATTAATTAATTGGGATTAATACAAAGCAGTGACGCGTGGTGCCGCTTCATTTGGCCACGTCAGCATCCATGAAGTCAGCGTGTAGATTTTTTTTTTTTTTGCCTCAATTGTTATCAAAACGGCGTCGTTTTGATACTAAATCAAACAAAACGACGCCGTTTTTACCAAAACTCAGCCAAAAAAATTAAACAACTCAACATCAARTATGGACCCCACGCGTACAATTCCTTCATCAATTCCATTGTTCTAAGACGAGATACATGAAGTTTCATTGTTTGACAAAAATTGTCATGGCATTCTTCATTGATGCAAACCAATGACAAAAATTGTCTTGAAAATTGTCATTCATCCCAAGACAATATTTGTCATTGGTGGCCATGCTCTTATAGTTCTGAATTATAGTAATGTGATAAATAAAAAAAAGCCACAAACTTTTCATAAAGTTGGATCATAGTTCAAGTAATCTTCATATCCGTGATATATCCTTTGCAGGTTAAACTTTTGACTGATACCCTATCAAAGACAATGGTTGAACCTCGTCGTCGTTGTATTGCTCTATCAGCAACACAGCTGGGAAAAACAGCAGTTGGTGGCATACTTTATGTAACAGTTGTAGGTGCAAATCAAATTTCTAGAAATTTAGTTAAAGGAAGCCCTAATAGTAGACAAGGTGGTCTGAATCATTCCTCTGAAGACTCTCTTAGTAAGTATGTGAAGACATTTGTGGAGGTAGAGCTTGAAGAAATCACCAGGAGAACAGCTGCAAAGCAAGGCTCCAATCCACAATGGGATTCCACATTCAATATGGTTTTACACGATAATGCAGGAGTTGTACGATTCCATCTTTATGAATGTTCTCCTGACAGTGTGAAATTTGACCTCCTAGCAACTTGTGAAATTAAGGTATTCTTGCAGCCTTTTACAATTCGTATCTGCAAACCAATATGGAACCTTTTGCCCGTCATTGGTTTACTATTAATTGTTGTATCTACATAATAAGTAATAGATGTGCCGCTTTGTTGTATTTGAATAATTATGATATTTGCTTCTTAATTTCAAATTGTAAGGCACCTTAAAATTTATTAAGCATAGTAATACATTTGCAAACCTGAATCTGCCTGAAGTTAATGGAAAAGCACTTAAATTTTCGTTGTGACTTGAGTCTAATAAATATTGTAGTAAGGCCTTTTCTTTTCACCTTTTCACAACATCTTGGTACTTGTAGCCAAGTAATCCTCAATCTTTTCCATACATTCATTTTCCTATTTAAATGACTGCCTCTTTTAACTATGCAAATCACCCAATGAAATCAAAGTAAGAACCTTATTTTTCAATAGAAAATTGGAAAGGAAAAGAAAACCTGTAAAAGTATGAAATTAATCATTAAAATGACTGCTCCTTAGTGTTGCAATGTTATTCGTTCAAACAATATTATTGCTTCAGAAATAACTGATTCACTTGTCTATTTTGCAGATGAGATATTGCGATGATGATTCCACAATATTTTGGGCTATAGGACCTGATTCTGGAGTCATTGCCAAGCGAGCTGAGTGTTGTGGAAAAGAAGTTGAAATGGTTGTTCCATTTGAGGCAGTAGATTCAGGAGAGGTAAAATATGTGTTTTGTGTATTCCAGTGATTCTCAATTCATTATTAAGCTTGTTATTGATGCTTAAAGTTCTTCCTATGGGTGCGAAAATGTTGAGTCAACTTCAGCATCTAATTTAATCTGCATGACTATTATTTGACGACATGCTGAATAAGATTTTCTGTGTATGAAAATCCCATCCTTTTGCACTGATGTGGAAGGTTCTCTCGATTGTTGCACACAGACACAGTTTGATAAATACATTAAAAGCCAGAAGAAACATTTTTTTTTTAATAAAGCTACGGAGTAAGGATCCTTGCGCCACCTAGTGGGGGAGCCTTATTTGACAATTGGTGTTGAGTTAATGTTTGATATTGCAACTTATATGATTGCTAATGCTGCAGTTGACGGTGAAACTTGTCTTGAAAGAATGGCAATTCGCTGATGGCTCACATAGTTTTGGTCTACGTCTTGGCGCCCGTTCATCTTCATCTGGATTGTCAAGTACCAAGACTGGAAGAAAACTGTATGTTACTGTTAAAGAAGCTCAAGAATTTCCCGGAAAAGAAAAATCTGGAAGATCTGAGCCTTATGTTAAATTGCAGTATGGGAAGGTCTGTGATTATATTCTTTCTTTCTTCTGTAAATTTTTGAGTAGTGAAGGCTACAAACATGCTTAAAATTTTAATTTTTACATCTTAAAATTTCATACCTTTGAATTATCAGGTTGTCCAGAGAACAAGAGCTGTGCAATCAGCCTCAAATCCAGTCTGGAACCAGACTTTTGAATTTGATGAAATTGCAGGGGGTGAATATCTTAAGGTGAAATGTTTATATGAAGAAACATTTGGAGATGATGTCATTGGTAGTGCAACTGTGAATTTAGAAGGTTTGGAGGAAGGTTCAGTTAGGGACGTTCCAGTACCCCTTGAAAAATCAAATTTTGGGGAAGTGAGGCTTGAAATTGTAGCTGTAAGTGAGTTACATCTTTCTACTAAGTAAAATTATTTTTTGTCAATATTTCCACCAAGGTTAGCTCAARTAAATGTGTGCTTGTGTTGTGGTGTGCTCGGAGTGTTGCTATATTACTTTACTAGATTAATACCCGTGCATTGCATGGTTTTGTTAAATTTATTTGTAAGCTTGTTTATAATCAAAATTTGTTTATATAAATTATACTTTTTTTGCAACCAATTGGATAATATATCTCAAAAAAACAATTAAATAATACAAAAAATGATATAATTTATCATATGATTTGTTAATAATTTATATATACAATGACACGAAATATTTTTTGTATAATTATTTTTTTGTTTATCAGTAAAAAAATGCAATTGATATACAATAGTTGAAGACTAATAAATGTATGATTAAATTTCTATTCTCAAAGCAATTTAAGAAGGAGAAATTAGAAAAGTTGGTAGCAATAGTTAAGATCAACTTAAATTTTTAAAGTACATTTATTAATTTATATTCAATTTTTTTGTATATAAATAAATCATTAATTAACTTGAGTTGGGAAGGAAATTTTGGAGGGAAAATTTAGAAGGTGGGGATTGCTTTAGTATTAGTATATATAGATGATGTTGTCAACTTGTCAACATGCTTGGAGGTACCATAATATCGAYCATTATTCATAACTGTAATTTATAACCCAGATTTTGACTTTAGAGGTGATAAAAAGAATAACTTAAGTATCATCTCCCCACATGATAAAATAGTTTCTGAAAGTGTGGATGGATACCCCATGAAAAATTGATTAACCTTCARGGTACTTCAAAGTTTGAAGTGTGGAGCCAAATTCGAGAAAGGTTTAGTATAGATATGTTTTTGATGCTTAGAGTGATTGAATTTTCTTTTCTTGCTTTGGATTAGGGTTCCAGTGAGGGGCCTGACAATGGATGGATTGAGCTTTCTCTTATTGAGGCTAAGGATCTCGTTGCTGCTGACCTCAGGGGAACAAGTGATCCATATGTGAAGGTCCAGTATGGAAATGTGACGAGGAGAACAAAGGTAAATATATATTTACTTAAATGTGATACTCTTTCCTGAAGTAGAAGCCCGACTTCTTTTTTGGGTGAAAGGAGTCATTCAGGAAGTTGTAAGTAGCATAAGAGTCACTTGCATTGAATAGTTTCAAGGGAAACTTTCACCCTTGTTTATTTTCAATGGAAATATGCAGAAAGAAATCGCATATTTTGTATGCAGGTTGAAACTTTCACCCTTGTTTATTTTCACTTGCCTCATGTCATTGTCATTGTAGGATTTGGCAATGCTATAATTATTAGTGTGGTAAATATATGTAATTTGGGTTGGATTTCTATGAAGGTTGTGTATAAGACTCTAAACCCYAAATGGAACCAGACATTTGAGTTTCCTGATGATGGAAGCCAATTGGAATTGCAAGTGAGAGATCACAATGCTATCTTGTCCTCATCGAGCATAGGCAACTGCGTAGTAGAATATCAGAGACTACCTCCTAATGAATTATCTGATAAATGGATACCGTTGCAAGGAGTGAAAAAGGGTGAGGTACATGTTCATGTGACACGGAAATTTCCAGATCTGCAAAGGAAACCTAGTGGCAATTCTGATCCATCAGCAAACAAAGCTCATGCAATTTCTGACCAGGTAGGAAATATCTTACTGGCAGTTGTTATGTACTTCGTATTTATTTTATGCTTGAATTTTACA
Organism: Bassia scoparia; assembly: GCA_008642245.1. Lineage (NCBI taxonomy): Eukaryota > Viridiplantae > Streptophyta > Magnoliopsida > Caryophyllales > Amaranthaceae > Bassia > Bassia scoparia. The sequence continues at coordinate 111,147 of SNQN01000235.1, read as the reverse complement.
GAAAGAACTGCTATAAGTAACTATCTAAGTATTATGCTTGGGAGAATAACCCTAAAACAGGATTTGCTTCATAGTATGGGAATGTCAGTTGCGACTTTGCAACCAATAATGTTAGATTTGTGAGAATTATATCTTAAGGTTAACTTAATAAAGAACAATTCAAGAGAACATGGTTTAAGTATCTCTCTTTCACTTTATTCCCATGTGCTTCAGTGTGTGCATTAACCTACATCACAAGCAACTATTTGAGAATGTGGGACTTTATTTTTGTTTACTATCCTACGCGGCTACACCGCTARGCGATAATAATATGTATCAACTTATTTACTTGTAAGTTGAGATCTGCACAGCTATTTTGACTTCAATAACCTGACTAATGCCTTTTGACATAAATACATAATATAGATGAAGGTGTCGTTACTCAAGCTTCAATCTTTAGTCGAGGCCAATGATGTTGAAGAAGTATCAAGTACTCTGAGTGAGCTTCAATCCTTGGAAGAATCGCAGGAACAATACATGCTTCAGCTTGAGACTGAAAGAATGCTATTACTTAACAAGATAAATGACCTTGGTCAGGAGTTGCTAAACTCATCTCCCAACCTCAGCAGAAGGATTTCTTATTAGCTATTGTGCTACCTTACTGAGTTACTGGCCGTTGTGCATTACACCACTGTTTAATTTGTCTTTCAACGATTATCGAAGAAAATTGAAGTGATACAATGGACTATGTGGATGATAGGATAAACTAACAAGAAGAATAAGTGAAAAATGAAAGTATCAGGTTCTGTTCTAAATTGTCACAGTTCACAGTAGCAGTGTAAATTATTAGCTTTAGTTTTAACTCAAATAGACAGATATAGTGTTGTTTGCTGTATGTAAATTTCTTACCAGACATTTTTTTGTAAAATTAATCTTATTTTGTTTGTTCACCTTTTTTTTTTTTTGCATGATTATTTTCTAGTTATAGGAGTATAATTTTTTGGTAAATTCTAGTATGTAGCGATCACACCATCAACTAGTGATATACTCCATAATTACAATTATCTATAAAATACATTAAAAGGCGTGTGGAGCCACATGCTTGTGCCATGTAAGTGGTCACACAAGTTTGAACTTTTACCAGATTTGTGCAACGTAGGATTAAATTTCAACTACTTTTAAAATTATACTTGCGATAAATTTCGAATTCAAGACTTTACTTTCAAATAAACACATACTTTCCAACTAACCATACTTCAAAAGCAAAAAAAAAAAAAAAAGAAAAAAGAAAAAACCAACTCAAGCATATTTTATTATTGTCTTAAATATTACTTCTTTTAAGCTTATTGTCTAATTGTTAGCGCTTTTGTTTGATTTATGTGTCAACCACATAACCTTTAACAGAAAGTTAGACCTTAACTAATATCTACATTAGTATTCAAAAATAAGTTCTTATATGTTATAATTATTTTTTGAAAATAAAAAAATTGCACAATTTTCCTTCATTCAAAAAGAAAAGGATGTACATTTTTTTTTCCTATTTTGAATATCTTGAGATGTTTCACATGTCATAACGTCAAATTTATTAGCTATGTCAAGTCATTCAATTAAAAAATATCGTTAACTGGAGAAAAATTCAAATCGAACTGTTGAATCCTAAGAATTTTGATGAATGATATAACAAACCAACAAAGGCAAACTCATAAGAGTTTATCTCATATGTGTGTTAAGTGTTGTGATTTCAGGTTTTAATGATTCAAGATGTCTTAAAGGGATGATGATATTCTTAAGAGAAGGAAGAAGTTCCCGGGTCTCTTGGATGCATTAAACAGAGCTCAAGGAAGAAGCTCACCTCAAAGGAAGCTCGAATTCCTTGGCAGAATTGCCTAAAATAATATTCGAGATATTTGGTACAGTAGATCTAGGGTTTTGCGATTTTAGATTTATTGTATAGCTTGGCATTAGGGAATGAAGTATGAGCTCATAGGATAAAGAAGATATCATATCTGTTTGTGACTTAATTTGTTAAAGGATATAATTCGGTGATTTATAAAAAGATTAATTAATAAAACCTAGGTATCTTGTAAATACTTTGAAATAAAATCTTTTTATAAACTATTAAGAATTATTTTCTYGTTCTTTATTTCTTAAAAACTATATATTATAGTATCTTTAATATCAATGTTTTACCTTTGAAGTATAAACTCTTTTATTCGGTTTTAAAGGAAAAATTAAAATCCTAAAATTAAGGAGTTTAAAATGGAAGTCGTGTGTAAATTGGCTTGTTTATCAAGCTAACTYATTGAGTAAAAATTGGAGCGTCAACGGATATAAAACTGAAGAGTTGAGATCGTGTGTTTGTGGAGTTGGTAGTCAAGTTCCACTAAGCACTACTCCTACAAAATAMGATGTAGTGTGATGGTGGATTTACTGCTTGACTTCCACGCTTACACTCTCACTCTATATATACTCCCACTTAGTAAAATTATAAACACACACTTTGAGCAAAGAATTATCATAGCTTTATTCTTCATACCAGTGCCAAGTCTTAAGTCTAATTGAGTTGTAAAAGTATTTTGATCTATCGATTAAAGCAAGGGGTTGTGAGAGAAAGTCATAGCTGAGGGATTTCATTGAAATCGAGAAATAGTGAGTGTGACCAACAGAGGGGTTGGTTGCAAGGGTTCAAGAAGTTCTTTATTGAACTGAGAACGAGGGTCTTAGATTGTAATTAGGTGTTTGATCCTATTATAATAAAGACGAAGTCCTGTGTTGTATCAGGCCACAGTTTTTCCTCCCTTGGCGTTTGTCTTGAGAGTTTCTGTGTTTGGAAATTCTCTTTGCTCGTGTTTATTTTGATAAGTTTTTTTAATTCCGCAAAAAGTTACTTAAGTTACTCAAATACAATTCACCCCCCCTCTTGTATTGTTCAGACGATCCAACAATTGGTATCAGAGCTAAGTTCCTCGTAGACATCAAGAAACCCTGAAGATAGAACTGAACGTTAAGAGCTAGTTGGAGAAATYAATCAACGCGAGAAGCTTGAAGAAGGATACTCTACCCAGAGACCTCTTATGTTCAATGGAAAATTCTATTCCTACTGGAAGAATAGAATGGAAATATTCATCAAGGCAGAGAACTACCAAGTATGGCGAGTCATAGAAGTTGGTGACTTTGAAATCACCGAAACGGTAAACAATGAGGTAGTTCCTAAACCTATGTCTGAATTTGATAAAGAAGATTTTGATAAACTTGAATTAAATGRCCTTGCTGTCAAAATCCTACATTGTGGTCTTGGACCCCCATGAACACAAWCGTGTCATGGATGCAAGAACGCTAAGGAAATATGAGATTTGTTAGAGATAACACATGAAGATACAAATGAAGTAAAACGTTCTAAAATAGACTTACTGATGTCTAAATATGAGCGATTTGAAATGGAACCTAAAGAAACTATTCAAAATATGTTCACAAGGTTTACTAACATTACAAATGAATTAGTTTCTCTTGGCAAGKATATTCCTACTGATGAACAGGTAAGGAAGATTCTTCGAAGTCTATCTCAAGATGAGAGATGGAGAGAAAAGGTAACCGCCCTCCAAGAAACCAAGGACTTCACCAAGTTCAATATTGAGCAATTGGCTAGATTCCTTATGACCCACGAATTACACATTGGGTCCAGCACAAGTGATCTCAATAAGGGAAAGAACTTGGTGCTAAAAGATGATGAGTCCTATGAATCTGAGGTTGATAAAGATGAAGCTGCCATGTTGGTAAGAAGGTTCAAAAGAATGTTTAAATCTAACAAATTCTCAAGGAATTTTGTCAAGAAAAAAATAGGTGACCAATCATGTCATCGATGTGGAGCAACTGATCATTGGGTGAAACATTGCCCTCTGAATCCCGACAAGGAAAAAGGCAAAGTCAAGACGGTTAACAAGGGAACAAGAAACTTCAACAAGTCAGATGTCAAAAAGGCAATGATTGCTGCATGGGGAGAATCGGACAGTGAAGATGATGGAGAACACTTGAAACTGAAACTACTCATTTATGTCTGATGGCCAAAATGATGATGAAACTCAAGAAAATGAGGTATATCCTAATCCTCAAAAACTGCTTACATTTTCTAAGCAAGACTTGGTTGACCTAATAATTGAATATGATGAAGACTGGAGGTATGTTACCAGAGTCTAATCAATCAGAAAAGGCACTAAAAGCTTATAAAGATCATGTGTCCTGGATAGAGAATCAAAGAACTGATGTTCAAAATCGATTCTTTGAGTTGTTCGACAAGAATCTTCTTCTGAAGGAACTTGTGGAAGAACTCAAACAGGAAGATATTATGCTTGGTATTGAAGTAGCTCAATATAAAATGATGAATGTTGACATAGTGGTACAAGTTCCTCCTCAAACAATTCATCAAAGAATTTAAGGAACTCAAGAACACTATTTGAGGAACTAAACTTGAAAAGCAAAGATTGAGAAGGAACTTGAGACCCAGAAAAATAGAGACATAATGTCAATTATTCTGTCCCTAAATGGATTGAAGAAGCTCAAGTGAAAAGAACTGAAGGACTAGGGTATGTGCATTGCTAAGCACAAAGGTAAGAGAAGAAATATGAGACTTACCTAGTAACAAGGTTTGTACTTTTTGTGGTAAAACCGTCACTATGTAGACAACTGCATAAGGAAGCCAAATGCTCATAAAGGCAACATAAACAAGTGTGGATTAAGAAAGATGAAAAGGTTCCACTTCCTCTTCAAAGGAACCGAGGAAACCCGGGTTCCTCATACTAACCCTTAAGTTCTTTTGCAGGTCCTATGAGGGGGAACAACACATGGTACCTCGACAGTGGTTGTTCTAAGCATTATGACAGAGAGACGAATCAAGTTTCTCTCACTAGAGGCCTATATTGGTTGAACTGTGACTTTCAGTGACAATAAGAAAGGTGAAAATCCTAGCAAAGTAAAGTTGGTAAGTCCAGTTCTCACTGTATGATAATTGTATTTTTAGTCGAGGGTCTTAAACATAATCTTAAGTTATATCACAATTTTGTGACAAAGGTAACAAAGTTAAAATTACCACCGAAAATTGTCACATCATCAACAACCACACTGGTTAATTGTTCTTGAAGGAACAGGAAAGGAACACTTATATAGGGATCTCAACACTGTCCCAAGGAACAATCTGAGCTGTCTCAGTGTAATTGAGGATGAAGCTTTAACCTGGCACAAAAGATTTGGACATGCAAGTTTCTCTCTTATGAACAAGCTTCACTCACAGAACATGTTAGTTTGGTCTTCCAGATGTCAGTTCCTGGTCAATTCATGTTGCGATGCTTGTGTAAGGGAGCAAATAAGGTCATCTTTTCAAAGTAAAAACATGATTAACAACAAAGCAACCTTTAGAGTTAATTCACATTGACTTGTGATGGACCAATGAGAATCCAAAGCCGAAGTGGAAAGAGATATGGTATTAGTTAATAACGTTGATGACTACTCGAGGTTCACTTGGTGACTTCTTAGCAAGCAAAGATGAACTTTTGATGAGTTTGTGGCGTTTGCCAAAGATCCAAAAAACAGTGGATTTTAGATGTTCACATTAGGTCTGATCATGGAAAATAAATTTGAAAATTACAAGTTTGATGAGTTCTGCAGGAACAGGAATGGTCATAACTTTCTACTCCTAGAACTCCACAACAAAATGGGTTTGGAAGAAAAAAATATGGACCTAGAGGACATGGCTAGAACTATGTTAATAGCTAGTGTCTTTCAGGAACTTTGGGCAGAAGCAGTCATACTGCCTGCTATATCTCAATTAGAGTTATGCTTAGACCTATTGTCAAGAAAACACCTTATAGACTCTTAAAAGGTAGAAAACCTAATTATATCACACTCAGAATTTTGGGAATGGCAGGTGCTTTTGTACAACAATGGTAGAGGAAATTAAGTAGTTTGATGAGCGAAGTGAAGAAGCTGTGTCCTTTGGCAATTATAATAGCAAGCATACAGAGTGTAATATATAAAAACTCTATGTGTGTTGAAAAGTATCCATGTTATATTTGATGAAACTAACACAGTTTGATGCTCATGAACTAGAAAATGAATGATTTTAAAATAGGCCTTGTAAGAAAGGAAGATCGCTATGAAGGAACTCAGCAGTCGTTCAAAGAAACTCCTGCAGTTAGGGTGGAGGACACAACCTATCAATACAGAAGTTCCTCCAAACCAACTTGAGGAAAAATACTGGGAAGGCTGAGGAATGGACGGAACAAAAGGAATCATGATTGAGACACCTCAAGTTGAGTTTCCTGTTTGAAAGATTTTCAGCCTAAACCTCCTGGAAACACCAAAAATCGCGTCCTCTGATCTATAATCAGTTGATTAATAAGGAACTCAAACTCGAGCTCAACTGAGGAAGAAACTTCTTATGCCCTCCATGCATTTCTGTCCATTGTTGAACCAAAGAAACCATGAAGAAGCCCTTTAAAGGATGCCGACTGGATAAAAGCCATCAGGCAAGAACCGAATGATTCGAAAGAAATATAAAGGTATGGCATCTTGAACACTCACCTAAAAACAAAAGGTCATTGGTCTTAAATGGGTTTTAGGAACAATACTAGATGAATACGACACAATTATAAGAAATAAAGCTAGGATAGTTGTTAAGGGGTATAATCAACAAGAAGGVATAGACTTCGAAGAAACTTTTGCACCTGTAGCAAGGTTAGAAGCTATTCGAATTCTCATTGCCTTTGCTTCTTTTATGGGTTTCAAACTTTATCAAATGGATGTAAAATGTGCTTTCCTAAATGGTTATCTTCAGGAGGAAGTTTATGTTGAGCAACCTAGGAAGTTTATGTTGAGCAACCTCCTGGATTTGAAAATGAACAATTTCCAAATCATGTTTTCAAGCTTGACAAAGCTCTCTATGGGCTTAAGCAAGCATCCAGGGCCTGGTATGAAAGGCTATCAAAGTTTCTTTTACAAAATGTTTTTACAAGAGGAAAAGTAGATAAAACCCTGTTCTTAAAAGCTGAAGGAACTGATCTATTAGTTGTTCAAATATACGTTGATGACATTATTTTTGGTGCAACAAATGAGAAACTGTGCAAGTATTTTGCTGAACTAATGAGTGGTGAATTCGAAATGAGCATGATGGGTGAGTTAAACTTCTTTCTTGGTTTGCAAATAAAGCAAACTGAGAGGGGAACTCAATACATTAACAAAAGTACATCAAGGAACTTTTGAAGAAATACAAATTCGATCAAGTCAAGGTTAATCATACTCCAATGGGAGTTGGAACAAGATTGGATGAAGATCCTCAAGGTATTTCTGTAGATCAGAAAAGGTATAGAGMTATGATTGGTTCKCTTCTCTACTTAACTGCTAGTAGACCTGACATTTCTTTCAGTGTAGGTGTGTGTGCAAGATTTCAATCTAATCCTAAAGAATCACACCTCTTAGCAGTTAAAAGAATCTTTCGATACTTAAAAGGAACTGAAAAC
>SNQN01000235.1:71812-101090 GCA_008642245.1 Bassia scoparia | reverse complement strand
TTCTTAGTAAGAACAGTGGGTGCTTAAAACAATCTTTTCCTGAACTATTTATGGGCTAACTTGGACCTTTGATGAATATTTATCTGCTTTGCCAAAATTACTTGTGAAATAGTGTTGCATGCTTGATTTTTATATGTCATGAAAAGGTATAACCAGTATACTATCTACTGGTGCTGTGCTGTGAAATATATATATATCTATAGTATGTTTTTTGATGCAAGCCAAAAGGGGGAAGAAGAGCAAACTCCTTGGTACATAGGTTGATGATCATGTGTTTCTGTGCATTCATCATCTGCTCGAGTTCCTTGCTATGGAAGTATGTATAAGGGTATGAAAAAAAATCGTTTTGCTCTCTTATACATCATGTGCTAAATTTGTTTATTTAAACACTAACACACTGCTGATTATGTCTTTATATTTGATTAAGAGTTTGCTTAGTTTGGCATTCATCAAAAAGGGGGAATATTGTTGAACCCTAAGAATTTTGATGAATGACATAACAAACCAACAAAGGCAAACTCATAAGTGTTTATCTCATATGTGTGCTAAGTGTTGTGATTTCAGGTTTTAATGATTCAAGATGTCTTAAAGGGATGATGATATTCTTAGGAGAAGGAAGAAGTTCCCGGGTCTCTTGGATGCATTAAAAAGAGCTCAAGGAAGAAGCTCACCTCAAAGGAAGCTCGAGTTCCTTGGCAGAATTGCCTAAAATAATATTRGAGATATTTGGTATAGTAGATCTAGGGTTTTGCGATTTTAGATTTATTGTATAGCTTGGCATTAGGGAATGAAGTATGAGCTCATAGGATAAAGAAGATATAATATCTGTTTGTGACTTAATTTGTTAAAGGATATAATTCGGTGATTTATAAAAAGAAAAATTAATAAAACCTAGATAGTCGGATATTGTTAGGATACACAAGATCAACAATGATGGAAATTTATGATCTATATAAACAACATGCTTCAATAGTCGGTTTTAGTGTTAGAAAGGGCAAGCACAGACCAAACCCAACAACTTTAAAAATAAAAGAAAAGTACTATCTTTGCCACAGTAGTTAGGGGAGAGGAACCTGGAAAGACAGGAGAAAACAAGAAATGATCATAACGAAGAAAGCTCCAACAGAACAAGAAAAGAAGGCCAAGAAGATCCATGATTAAATAGAAAATTCGTCCTGCACTACATCGGAGCAAATAAACAAAGAAGGTTTTTGGGAAGTAATACAGCATGGTTGTTTCACCAAACCACCTCTTACAAGAGAAACACAAAGTCATAAATTACAGATCCGAAAGCACAAATTTCATCTCCAAAGCTGAATCGAATTCAGGCAATGCAGGAATGTGGTTTAGAAATAGTTCTTTATAACTACATGGTTTCTGAAGGCTGGTGGTGATGAAGCTGTTTGGACATCTGGATCGTCCATTAAAAGACACTTTAACATGCTATTATAAGCTTAAAATGGCCTATTGAAGAAAAGACTCGCAGATGTTGTTGATAAATTATTGATTAGATGCAAGAAGAGGAAACTTTTTTTTAGAGTGAGATTGAATGAAGAAGGAAAAGGTCTCCATGCTTGATGATGCTGAAATTCGGTGGGGGTTGTAATTCATCTTGAATTATAGATAATAATTCTCTTAGTGCCTCCATTGTGAAATCTAATCTATTGGAGAATGTATGGTTGCGCGCGTTTTTAGGAGACGACAAAAGGGATTACATATGCGAATGGGTCTTTGGAGACTTCAAAGAAGTCAATGAGAGGAAAAAATCCAAATTAACTATCTTTAGTGATCAAGATTTGCAATTGCTGCAGGATTAGAAAGGGGAATCTTAAGTATCATAATCAGTACAAGTTATATAAATTGAATATACAAATAACCATAATATTCTACAAAATACACAATAACATATAATTATTCCTAATGTCACAGTTTTTCCACTGCAAGACAGATTGTGTTTAGGCATTTTTTACTCAGAATGCAAAGCAAGAATAGGATCTCAATCAAGATAAAGATTTCAAGAATCATTTTTTACAAATGTTGTGAGTAGGTGCATACAGCAGGCAAGATCATTGAAGAAAGATTGAGTTCTATGTTCCAATATCAGTTAGAAGATGATTGATGTCAAGAATTAATATAAAAATGAATATAGTGAGCACCTTGCTTTAATACAGGATTTTCTTCTCTGCTGGAGGATCCTTCTCGTCCAACAAAAGAAGAGTACTAATATGTTAGTAGGTTCAAGGCTGACAAAACAACAAGTCTACTGGTTTCTAATGCAATATCCAAGCTACAATCAATAGATGGAGAAGACAAGAAGAAAGAGATGATTTCAACTGAGCAGAGAAGGATACCAAAGTCTTATCTTCTGCATGATTCACTACTTAAACAGCAGCAAACATATATTCACCATTACTCTTTTACGAGATTTTGAGGAAGAGTTTAAATTATGCTATGGCAGTAAATTTGAGTTGCATAGTAGAGATGAGACAATTAACATCAGAGTGTTCATCACGGTATCTCGTGGTTCTCTCTAATAGTTGAATTCAATTTTCCAAGAAAAGATAATAAGCTGCAGATGCAAGAACTATGAAGAAATCAGGCTGGTTATGCTTCCATTCAATTAGACGTCTTACACTTGCATTCATTCCTGAAATGACCAAGAAAGTTATACGCACAAGATGGTCTTAGATTTGCAAAAAAGGGACATTTGGGAGAATCATGATAATAAAAGGAGGGCTTTTGGCCAACAAGAAAATTGGATTCGGAGAGTCGGAACATCATCGGACGTATTTTCGGTTCGTAAAAGTGTTTTAGCGACCGATTTTAGTCGTTGAGGTGATCGCATTAAGGATCGTCAGTGAAAAAAATCACCGGATGCAATTTCGGTCGGTGAAATGATCGATTCGGTCGGCGTGACTTTTTCACCGCCGATTTATCCGACGATTATTGAAGGGAGAAGACATTGAAGGAAAGTGAAGATTAGCTGACGAAATTCGGTCGGTATAACCGATCGACAGTTGAATCAGTCGGTAAATTTATTTTGAGCAGAAAAAGAATACTTTTATCGACGCTAGTCTGTCGGTAATTTTCGTAGAGGCGAAACATAACATACAGCAGTTTTAGCACTGGTCCAGGTTCCTCTCCCAATTTTTTCCTGTATTCAAAAATCAAATAAATAGTGAGTAATAGACCGCAATCATTCAGCACCTTGTACATTCAATCACAATTAACTATTCACTACAGTACACCACTACACAGCCTCTTCAACGATTCGCGATACTGATGAAAGAAGAAAACATATATATAATAACCAGCAGAAAACCGATATAGAGCTTAGACTACCCTTAATAAATTTTAAAGACTGCACAGCAACTTGGTCCAGGTCCTTGTTGTATACATGCTCTAACCACCTGAATCTCCTGTGTTGGCAATGTGATAATCGATAAGTCGGCTTGGATAAGCTTTGCACGGAACTAAACTTTGAAGAGCAACCCCATCTCGCTTTTCCCTGTAGCCGCAACACGTCAAATATGATAGGAAGATTAGTGTATACCACAACTGCATCAAAGATGATAACCAATGTAAAATATAAAATCATTGGTACCCTTGCCCTGCTAAAATTCAAGAATGGACGTCGCCAGGTTTCTTGACATGTTGATTCTATAATGAACAAGCCCACATATTTATGCATTATCTATCAAAGGCATGATTCATATTAATGCAGTTTATCTGTCAAGAGCCACAATGTTTTAATATATTTCTGCAATAAGAATCTCTTAGAAGCACAATACTAAAGCCATTTAACTTCATGTCATTTAAATATCCAAAACAACATTTATTAACGATTACCAAACGGACTGCTAATGAAAATGATGCATAGTGTATGATTGGTCAATCTTTGGGATATCCTGAAATCCTTTATAAGTGCTAGCATGAGCTCTTCCAGGTAAAGACTACTCTCACTGTCAATGACTCAACTAAATCTTTATTGATCATCCAACACATACGCTTTTACACCAGGGAAAAGTTAAATTTCAGATTTACTAAAAGTCATTGTAGCTCATCAATATCGGATACAGCACCAATTCAATGCAGAATAACTAATGTTAGATCTCGTTGCATGAATGCCAAAATCTCTATTGGTAGAATTTTATAAAAATAGGCTTAGATATGAATCATAGTGAATAATAAGTGCATGTTCATACTATATCAGAAGATCATCCACAGCTATAACTGAAAAAATAATCAAGTTGCAATGTCATGACTTTCTATAAACTAGAGGCAATTCATATAACATGTTGGCGACCAACACGCTATTAATAACTGAATGTGATACTTTTCCCAACCCGAGAAACAAATATTGAGAGGACATAGAGTGTCCTCCCTAATACCTTTCAAAAAGTAAATATATAGCAGTTCAATTGTACCCCAATTTCCAGTCGACATCACATTCATCAACACCTTGAACGAAAGAATTTCATTGAAGCAACCGAAGTGGTGAAAGAGAAAWGTGATGTGCACAAATCCCTCAAGTCAGTTACAGAACAAACATATCAACATGTAAGTCAGACTAATTATTCCAGCTAAACCATTCAAGCAACACCTTGAACGAAAGAATGATATAAGCAAGGTCGGAATGTTACCCATATTTTACCCCTGAGGCAGAAGGAAGTAGATATTTGTTGGCAATAAAGAGCTGCATATAAACAAGTGAGGAATAAGAAAGGGCCTGTAAAATTTTCTGTTGCGTACTTTGCCATTTGTAAAGAAATTCTTATTTCACCTTTATAACATTCAGGATTCRATCATCTTTGTCAACGAAAGAGATATCTCCTTGAATATATGCATATGCAAACCCCAAGTCTGCTTCAGTAGCAACCTGTCGTTCAGAAACATCTTTGGCTTCAGCAACAAATATGATTGAAAATTAAAATACAAGCAATTTAGGGAGACTGGCCTTCCAATAAGACTGGGGACTGTGAATTCTAACAGCAACAGTCAAAGGACATAATTTTTGTGAGCCCTCAAAGGTCAGTATAGAACCACCATCCTCTAGAAAACTGTTGTATTTAAGGCACAAGKTGTCAGAAAAAGAAACATAATACAAGAAAATATACGAAGTACCAGCACAAGTGCACAACCATCTATACTCCTAAGTCTCAGAAGAATGTTAGGAGATTCTAGCATGCTAAAAGAGCAAGCCACCATATTACCAGCAGCATTAAATAAAAGAGTGTAAAATGAAGCAAGAAATATGTTCACATTTTAAAAATTCTAGAAGATGCACATAAAGCAAAATAAGTTCATTTATCGATAACATCTCTGAACTTTACAATGTCYAAATGAACGAAGCACAACAAAGTATTCAGGTGCATGATATATGAAGAGGTAGATTCCAGGTCCATTTCGTGTACACTTGCTATCTTGCATTCGTTTCCTCTCTATATGATACATGTTCCTATGTTAATCGCTACAATTAAATGTTCAAACTTGTGAGCTATAATCAATCATATAATCAGATTTCCTAATTATGCAAGCAAATAAATGAGTAATCAAGTAAAATAATCAAGCAATTAACAACAGCAATAAAATTTACAATAACAATGCAAAAAAATTCAGAACTAAACCAACCATAACCCTAAATCAACCCCCAAAATCAAAAACCCTAATTCAAACTCCAAAATCTGAAACCCTAAATGAACTACACAACTATAAACCCTAATTCAATTCTAATTAACCTTGAGCTTGAAGAGAATAAATGCTATCACGAATTGGGTATTTCGACCAAACGAAAAAGAGTTCAAAAAACAAGGATAAACGAAAATCCTCAAATCTAAAAAAAAGAACGAAAAAATTGAAAAACAAAATCTAAAAAATTRGAATATCAAAAGAAAATTGAAATCTGATATTCAACCAAACGAAAACCCTAATTTTCGAAATCTGGAAATAAAAAAACAGGAAAAAAAAACTTAAAACAGAAATAAAAAAACGGATTTGGTTAAAATTGACAAAAAATCAACAACAAAGAAACTGAAATAGAAGAAACCCTAGACCTAAAGGATAATAAAAGTAAGAGAGAGATCATTTAAGAAATCTGAAAACTTACCAAATCACAGAGAGGGTAGATGGGGACTTGCAGGTGGCTCGAGGAGGAGAGGAGATTGGTGTGCTGTTATGAGGAGGCCGGTCGGCTGAGGTTTGAGTAAGGCTGAAGGCCCGAGAGGAAGGAGATGACGAGAAGAGAGGGAGGTTAGGGATGGGTTTAAAGTATGTCGAGGAGAGAATTGAGGGTTGGAGTGTGATGAGAGGTGGAGAAAGAGCGGCGTCAAGAAATGAGGTAAGAGGGAGAGAAGGTAGAGATAAGTAGGAGAAGGAAAGAAGTCGTGGGCTTGTGTTTTGTTATGTTAATTGAAGAAACAGTAACCGACCGAAAATCGATTTGTTTCCAGACGATCGATTTTAAATCGTCGGTCCACACCGACGATTTTTAAAATTTGGTCGGGTAAATTTTTTTTGACTTTTTTACTTTCAGTGTGTGATGGAGGATTTGGGATCAAGGAATTATCGACCGATAGTTGGTAACCTGACCGATTTACTTTCGGTCGGTAAATCTACACCAACCCGATAGCGGACAGTTGTATGTAGGTGTTCCAGCTGCGACCGATTTTTTATCGGCAGATAGTTTCGGTCGGTCTTAGGGAATTCTTAGTAGTGGGCAGTAGTTCTAATGATTTCACTGACCATGGAGAAATTTACATATGATTAAGAAGGTATTAAATGATTATATTGGTATATTTAATGTGTATATATGTATTTTTAAATTACTGATATAGTTGGTATATCTTTTAATACAAGTACTACAACCTATTTTTTGAAGAGCCATGATATTGAAGAGCAAGAAAAATATAGAAGATTACAAAGAGTCACAAAATCAAGGTTGAAGAATTATATAAGAACGAGAAAGGAACGCTGCGAAGAAGATAAGCAAGAATTAGGAAGAAATCAACTTGATGAAACAATGTTGGATGAGAAATCAAACAAACAGATAGCGGTATCTGTTTGACCAAACATAGTGTCAAAGGAAAAGATAATAAGAGATAAAATGATGTCTTATGGATCTCTAAAAGTTTTACGGTTCTAATAGGTAGTAGATATCGTATTTAGTTAGTCAATTGTTATTGATTTCATATTTCAGTATAAATGTATATGATAACTTAGTAATATATATAAAAGTATATATTAATATTAAAATTTGTATAATATACTAAACTTACATATCCTTATAAATACATAATATCAATGAAATCTATTGTCTATATAATAATATAATTATAGATTCGATATATAAATATAATACATACCTTTATATGTAAATACTTTCTATTTATTCATTAATGGGAAATCTGAATTTATTGGGTTCAAAAAATCATAACAACAAATATACTAATATAATTCATAAAAATTTAAATTAACTAATAATATTATTTTAAAATACAAAATATATCATCATGATAGTCAATACAGGTAAGTAATATTTTTGTACGTAAATATATTATTTAAAGTACTATTTAGTTTATAAGTACCAATAATTAACCATAAATGGGCAAACACTCAATAATGATGTTTTTAAACGACTTAATAACTATATAATGTCAAAGTATTTATTATAATAATGAATGATAAGTTAGAAAATATTTTTGACGGTTATACAATAGGCTTCATAACAATGAAATAAATAATAGTTATATTAACGATGTAACTAGTTATTCAACATGTATATTATCAAGCTTATGTGATTTTAATTGATATATAATGTACTCTCTCTGTTAAGGATTGGAGTAATTAAGTTCATGTATTTATAATGTTATTTGTGTTTACAATATATTGGTTATCTAATATCTTATGTCCTATTATGTTTTATTTTAATAGTATTTGTACTATATTTAACATTATGTAATTGTATACCATCAATTGTTATTATCACTAGTAACACATTATATTACCCATAGGTAATGATATGAATTTATAATACTAATACAGAAGCAAATTAAATTACTGAAAAACTAAGAATATTTTATTATATTTAACAAAGTACTCTTATCATATGAGTACACAAAGGTTATCATAAAAGCTAATAATAAGATCATAATTCTTCAAAAGTACATAATAATATATAAACTATAGGGGAATATCTCCAAATTCATAATAATATAATATTAATATAAGGCATGGCCAATCTTCGAATACCCAGGAATTTTCTTCCTCAGTTGCATTTTCCATCTTTCTGGTTCATCACTTGTACGTTTCTTTCCTCCATTATAATAACTGTCATAAGCAAACCATACTTCTGAAACTTCTGACTCTTGAACCATATCGAAAGATTGCATATATGTGTCACTAGTCACCAATTCTCCATGCATACGTTTGTTTTAACCTTTCATTATCCTCAATACTAAGTTTGGAAGGAGACATGAAAGAATTAAAAATGTTTGATTTGAACCAGGAATCGGAGACATTCAAGTAAGACAATCTAAAACTAAATAAAAGAAAAATATAAGCATGGAAACATATTAAATAGACCAATTAAAATGCAAAATAGAAATAATTAATGTACTTTTGGAAGACTTAACTATGAGTTTCTTTTGCATGATGAACGTCTAAACCCATAATGAAGACAAAAGATTAATGATATTTTATTGAGTAGAAATGGAGGAGAAAATATAATGATCAACACTAGGCACATAACGATAATTTTAATGAAAAACTGAACAACTGTCGGTTATTTTCAACGTATGATATGAGTATTTTTTGGTCTTTAGTTATGATTGCAGTTTTCCCTTATTATCATGTAGGGCGAGTCACATAAATTTTTGTCTGTGGGTTCATTGTAGTATAATGACTTTTAAACTATTATTATGAAGTATTATATTATATAATTTGTATAATGACTTTTGATTATATCACAATGATTATGAAGTATAATATATATTAACAATAGCTAAGTAAATTACCTTTGCCAATGTCAAAATTTAATATTATATCATATTAAAGCATATAATATAATTCACAAATACATTTTATTATATTAGACTTAAGTATAACCCAGAGTATACGATATCAAAAATAAATATTATTAGATTAAAGTATATAATATCATTCACTAATACATTATGGAACGGAGGGAGTACATGAATTTTATATTATAGTATTCAGAATGATATTAGCAAGTAAAAGAGAATAATATATAATTTAGAATATATTATATAATACTAAAGTCTATTATATATCTTATTAAAGGACACAAATAATACACAAAATACATTATATAACCCTTATTTTGGAAAACTTATTAAATCTACGTTAAATATATAATATTATTCTGAATACTATAATATGAAATTCATGTACTATAATAGTAAATAGGAAAATTCTATATGGTAGCATCGAAGTTTTACAAAATACACATGGTGGCAACTAAGTTTTTCATATTCMATACAGTGGCCTTGAGGTTTTCCAAATTACACGTAGTGACCTCCAACTTCTAATTTTCCACGTGGTGACATAACCCAACCTTAAACATCTTCTAACCACCTAACTCACTTCCTTAAACCACCCCACCACCGCCACTTTTTTCTCTCCTCCCTCACCTCATCCATCCAGCCCCCACCACCGCGGCACRGTGCCTCACCTGCCACCTCACTCAGCTACCCACCCTAGCTAACCCAACCCACCCACCACACTCAGCTAGCAATCCCTATTCCCCTGTTTCTCACGCATTCCTCTGTATCTCCCTCGTCACCCTCAAACAACCCCTCCTCTTCTCGCGCTTCACCACCCCATCAACGAAAAAAATCGTTTTTTTCCGGATCCTCTCTTCCACATGCATACTCGAACCTGGCAGTAGCACACAAATCAAAATTTTGTGAAGTTTTTGTTATAATTTCGAAACAACAAATAGGAGATGGAAAACCTTAGGGTTTTATATTTTATAAAATCAAATTTTTGAATTCAAACAAAAATTTATTGAGTATATTGCTTTTGAATTCAAAACAAATAAAATCAAAGCGCCTAAATTTATTTGCTGAAAATTTTCTATAATTGTGAACAAAATCTTTCAATTCCCATTATACTTACCATGTTTCGAAAACATATTGTGCTAGTTGCGGCTGGGGCTGGGTGCGAGCTGAGACTGGTTCAATCACAACAAGAAAGTCGCACGGGCGACGCAATTGCGAACCGATATAGTCGTGTTTCGGTCGCTACCGTGGATTTGGTCTTGACTAAATTTTTAACGTATCCCTCGCCTAATCCACTCGTTAGCCTGACAGATTTTCGTCAGCAATCATACGACCTTGAACTAAACACTGACTGACAAATATGGAGTTAAATTGACGTGAAAAAAATTAACGACTGAATAGATTCGGTTCGCTAATAGCGACGATTTTAGGTCGATCGCTATATAAGCGACGATTATTTTGACGACTAATATCCATATTTCCCTCACCATTTAATTTGAGGAAAATAAGTTAGCGACCGCATAATAGAAAAAATATACTTCTGTCAGAGAATTATAGCATAAAACTTCGAAAGACTGAAATGGTTCTTGAACAACATCTGATCCTATTCACCACCTACGTTGTCCTCTTTATAAGATGTTTCATCTAAACTTTTAGCAACTCAGCTTCAACTATCTCATCTGACAACTGAATTCACCTTCCCAATTATTTTGAATTCTCATTACACGTATTCTCATAATATTTCTTTAATTTGGTAAGCAGAATTATCGTTATAATCTAGACACCCATTATTACAATATCCTATCGCATGCAATTAGAAAACCAGGTTCAATATTTAAACATTGGCGCAAAATTGGATGCAAAAACAGGTACAACATGAAATAAAATTAAAAAACAATTTAAATTCAAAACTAAAATGAAAATTAAAGATTAAAACCAAAAATTAAACCCCAAAAACAGTTTATTCAAACATAAAAAAAGTAAAATGAAATTAAATTAAAAACAAAATAACTTACGGCGAATGGAGCAGGAGGAATTCGGCGAGGGAGAAAGAGGAATCCGCAGAGGGAGAAGGAGAAGAAAGGGAGAAGGAAGAAAGAAAAAGAAAGGATGGCGCGCAGGCCGTGCTCGTCGAGAGAGAAGAGAGAAGAAAGTTCGCCGCGGCGGTGAGAGGACCAGAGAGGGGAGTGCACGCTGCAGGACAGAGAGATCAAATTGGGGTTAGGGTTTAAGGGTTTCGGAGGGTAGTGAGGGGTTTCGTAAATAGAAGAATGGTCGATGCGTACACGTAGAGGTTTGCGTGAGAATAATTGTGAAGTATTACTACTCCATATACAATTAAATGACCCAGGATTTATTAAAAACAAAAAAAAAAAATTAGGACGCGAATTATGGTCGCTAAACCTGTAATAACACAAGGGGGATTCAAGCCCAAATCCGCCAAAGAGATAGGGTTTTGCGACAATTATCGGGTCGGTATTGGACGATTTTTAGATCGGTCCTATTAGCGACGATAATTCGGTCGCCGGTAATTATGTTGCGTTTTCGGTCGGTAAACGGCGCTAATTAACGACCGATATTTAAAATCGGTCGCTAAGATTCGGTCGCCATACCAAATTTCTAGTAGTGAATTGGGTTCGCGGTGGCAGGGGTGGGATGGCCGGGTGGAGTGGAGCTGGGTTCGTGGTTTGGGTGGTTGTGAGAGAAGAAAGCTAGTTCGCAGGCTGGTGGTTGGGTTGGGTTAGGTTAAGTTGTGGGTTGAGTGAGATAAGAGATAGGTGGTCACTGTATAGAAAATTAAAACTTTGAGGTCATGGTATAGAATTTACAATACCTCGATGTCACTGTATAGAATATGAAAAACTTAGTTGTCACCATGTGTATTTTGTAAAACCTTGATGCTACCGTATAGAATTTCCCTAGTAAAAAATATCAACAAATAAGTTTTGAAGATATTACTTCAATAATAAAGCATCAAATACATTCCAAACATTCTTTCTAAAGTAAGAATGCTAATAAAACTTACAACTTGTTCCAAAAGTTACACAAAATATTACAATAAAAGTTTCAAATTATACTAAAAAGTTAGAATCCTAAGAGTTAATCCTAATAGTTCTTCTTTCTTTTCTTCTTCTTATCATCTTCATTTTTCTCACCATTCTTTTTCCTCATGTTCTTCTTGGCAACTGGGGCATTGACATCTTTTTCTTCAACTTTATTCTTCATGTTTTCATCGACCGCCATTACCATTTGAAGTTGATCTCTCGTTTTGCTTTTACAATTGTTAAAAGATTCTCCCTTTGAACATTACAATTAGCAAGATCTAAACAGGCAGCCAATGCAACCCTTGTTTCTTTTCTAGCAACAGGCTACAAAAAAAAAACAGTTACATAATCAAAACATAATAATATTCTAAAGAAATACATAATATTATAACAAAATAACATATTAAAATAACGATAACTTGCATTGTTCAAGTATTCACAATTGAACTCAAGACTTCCATCAAACAAAAGCATATGTGTTAACACATAACATCCACAATCATGGTCAGATCATATGCTCCTTGTTTCCAATCTCCTCGAACTTGAGGGACTACAAATTCTTCAATAGGAAATTCAGGCCCAACAAATTTTATAAAAAAAATTCTCTGAGAGATTTAGAAATCAAACATCCAATCTTCCCATCCTAATTTCATAATCTCCATGTCCAATATCTTCGTTTGTAATCCGATTATCTAAATAAAATATGACTTTCTTCTTCAAATCAGCAACAAAAAGAATAAAGTGATTGGCAGATTTAATAAGCATAGGAATGAAAATTTGCATGTCAAAAAAATACATATTAAACAAAATATTAAAAAAGAATATAATTAAAAAATAATGTGTTAACAGAAAAATTAATAATAACCTTTTCAATTTCTAAATGCACATGAATTCCATTCATTTCAAACTGATAAGTCTAAGCAGTATAAATCTCAGTCAAGTTGTCCATTTTATCAGCATTAACAACCTCAACATGAGTAGCTTACAATAAAAAGAAAATAAACATTAATATCCAAAAACTACATATTATACTTCACAAAATATATAATATTATTATCTAATACACAAAAACAAAAACTATAAATGCATATATTATATAAACGAAGAATAGGATATAAATAAATAATGAGTTATTATATAATATAGCATATCAAGTGCATCATAATTATAAATAATTAATTATATAAAAAATAAGACCATATAATTATTTCCTACTATAGTAATATGATTCACAAAATCAATAATATCGATTAAGATACACATAATAATAACTCACATCATAAAAGTAAATAAATTTTAAAAAATTTATATAATTATTTAAACAAAAAAATAGAATGATTATATTATTAATACTTTACTCCATGTAAGATGAGACCCAATAATATTTAAATTTGGATCTCTTCTTATTGTTTGCAATAGATATTTCATTGATGTTAAGCATCCGAAGCATAGACTATCAATGCAAGACCTCAAACATTTCTGCAATTAAGCATAAAACGATAAGTGATAAACGCATAAAAATAATAAAAATCCAAAAAAGAAAAGAAAAAAACAAAAAAAAAAAAAAATTAAAATATTACACTGTGATACGAGCAAAAACTCAGCAATTTCAAAACATATTATGTAATGAATAATCAACTACACTTGACAGCAAACATAAAACATTTTATAAGTAAAAAAACATATAATGATTAACAACAATGAAAATGTACACACATAATATGCAAAACATTTAATATTTTATATTCAACTAGATTAAAGATATGTAAATAATAGTCTAAAAGCATATAATCATCATACACACAGTTTTAAATTAAAAAAAATATATAATTAAAATAACAAACTTTAAAAAAAAATCAATCTATAATATATAATAAATGATGAAATTTGTTATACTACGAGATAAATAATTGTCCAAAAAACAATATCCAGCAAACATTTACATAATAATATAGTATTACAAGTGTATAATATTATTTATAATCATATAATATAAAAAGAGATATAACATCATAAAACGTGTTCAAAAAAAGTTAAATACAAAACTCTACACTTGTTCTAAAGGTATGAACAATTCACAGATGAATAATCTACACCTCTTTCAAAAAAATAGGTAAGAAATTTCCACATCTTTTCATACTTTCTCATATTGGTGAATAAGTAGAGGTTGTTCAAGAAGTGATTCTTACAAATTCAGAGAAACTTTGCAGTCCAACGACACTTCTTCTGAAAGAGCAACCCAAGCATCTGTCCGGTGGATGACAGTACTTTACTCTCAATAACTTGAAATTCATATAACAAAATGTTACCATCTTAGCCAAGCATTTAATTATGTTTGAGAGACGCAAACAGATGGAATATTTGCGAAATAGCGTGCACAGGTATTCTTTAACCAAGTTTAGGAAACGAAACTAACTCATCAAACCACTGTAAAACATATCTAGTAATCACAAATATCACATAAGAATGCATGTGATGACCATATAGAACAGGTAAAAAATTACATAATAATCCAGAAAATATACGTTTAGCTATTTCAACACACAATATTCTCTCAGACAAAAATGATACATTTAAAAAACATATTATCATAATAATACATACTATCATCACAAAAGCTACTAAATGACATAAGGTAACATAATAAACAATAATTATATAACAGAAAATATAACACAGAAAACTATTATTTATCAGAAATACTAATGAAAATATATATATATAATAATAAAGATATAAAATATACATATATTATTCAAAAACAAACAGAAAGTAAAAAATAATATAATAATATATGAAATTAATTATAATAATAACTATGAAAGACAAAAATAAATTATTATTACTACTATATACATATTAATTTCAAAACCAAATAAAGAATAAAGAACTCACATCATTTGCAGATTTAGCGAATCGTATATCTATCATCTAGAATCTGTCCCTACAGGACCAGGGAAGCCAAACTCAAGCTTCATATCTTTGTTGCTTCTTCTTTTTCATCAACTTTAAACTAGGTTCTTATTTGAAATAAAATTTTGTTGGTTTCGAGAGAAGCAACAGATTAATTATGAAGTGGCATGATATTGAAGTATTATGTCAAATCACTGTCCTCTCAGACATTTATCTTGAACTCGCGTTCATTCAAATGTGACATGACATAAAAAAAACAACAAATTCATACTTCGGCTAATTAGAAAAGAAATTATCCATATACTAGTACAAATTTCCACTATTTCAGCTAACACCCTTGTTAGTCGTTTGTTAGTCCCAATATGGAAGAAGAGGTGAAAGATGTGGGATCCATTGTCACCTGCAATTACTGAAAATGGTGAAAATAATGAGCCATCAACTAATAATAACATCCTCGATGTAACATGATTCCCCTTTTCTTAAAATGACAATCATATATTGGAAAAATCAAAGTGGAAACTTCACCATCTTATAAAAATACTAACTTGATCATTATACAATATGAGTATCGTTGTCAATGTCTCATACAACACAAATATACCAACCTTAAATCAAGGTTAATCTGTTGTATGGAATGCAAAAAAGATGAGGGAAACATCATCATCACAATTCTAGACACGCACTCTCCACTCTCCTTTTTCCTGATTTATTCTTGTTTTTTTGGTAATAAAGCCAACATTATATTAAGCAAAGAGAACATATTAGCCTAAGATTGCAGACACCTTCTACCACTGCTGGTCGTGGACGCGCCAATAGGGGGAGGCAGAATCAAAACAAGCTAGTGTATCATAACTATCAGGCCATTTTTCTCCTCTAATGCACTAGCCCTTACAGTAGAAATAATTGTTCAATATCTGATCTTAAAACATCTCTAATTTTTGTACAAGTTCATTGAGACACACTAAGGTCGAATGTGATTCAATAGCTGATTCTTGCAACTCGCATAACATGGAATACCATTCGCGGACAATCACATTCAACTCACTGCTTATTTTGATATGCTCCGTGAGGTTCTCCTTGCACGCGCCAGTGCAAGTAGTCCGCTGGATGTAGTCTCTTATTATCCCTATCAACAGCAGGCATAGGAATAGGTAGACTCCGCCTCTCATATCTCACATTGAAGTTACGCGTTTCATGTCTTTTCAAATCGTAATGACGGAATCGTTTTGATATTTGGAGACCTCTTGAAATTGAAAATAATAGTGTCATAGACATGAGGGACTTTAAACAGGTCTTCATACACATCATCATTACATTTAATTGAACGCTTTAGTATCAGTGTAGGGCGAAGATATATAGAAAGATAAGTATTATGCCATTAAAAGTGTGTTGGAAGCCAGACACTGAACAGGAGTGTCTTATGTTCAGCATTTCTTATCTTCAAATCAAGTCGAGTGACTTAATTACTAATACACAGCTTTGTTATATTCACACACAGAGCCTGATTCAACTTATACGATTCACGTGGTTCCGACTGCACGTAGTCTCTTTAATGGACGGAGGCTGCATTGATAGATGTCCTCAGTGAAGAGAGGATGATAATAGACCAATATAGATGGTCAACTACTAAGATAGTGCAGGTTCCTGGTACGAAGTCATATTGGTTTCATTGTGGTGGATAATATTAGGTATCTGTGTATTGAGCTATTATCGTAATGCATAGATATATGGATTAATAGAAGCACCCAGTTCTCATTCTGGCTTTCACTGAGAAAATAGTAAATGTAAAGTACAATGATATTTTAATGATATAGATAAGAAAGATTGAACGATATCTAATACTTACAGCTTATATTACTGAGTCTTGTACGGAACTTACTTCTTCGTCCATGCTAAGTGTTCAATAAGTCGAGTTGACAAGTTTATCGTTAAGTATGTGCGCAAGATATGGTCAGTATGTGTTTATGATGGTGTAATGTGTAGCGTAATTCATGGTTGTGGGAGACACGACATTATACTGGATGTAGTTAATAGTAATGGAGAAGGAATAACATATGGATACATATTATTATCAGGTGTTGTTTATTATATTGTTTGAGTATAACATAACTTAGAGAGTGCAGTAGTTAGTGTGTTATGAGATAAGTGTTTAGTCATAGAATAAGCAGTATTATCTTGATATGATTGAATTATTAATGACTATACTGGCGGAGCAGTAAAGATATGTAGTTTAGTGGGTTGGATATATATAGTGAGTGAAGGCGTGCAGGGTTGAAATAGTTATACTGATCAAAGAATGTTGTGAAGATTGATACAGCTCTGAGTGATATAACACGATGATGTGTTATGGTATCTGACTATATGTGTCGTGCAAAGAAAAGTGGGTGGTGAAGCGAGATAGAGAGTAGTAATATCGGAAGATATGATGCAGTTAATGAGAGTGAAGTGATTGATAATAGTTGAAGATATCATAATTTTATCTTGATATGATAGCGAAATAATATATGTTTGACGTGAATAGATATATATTATGATATATATTTAAACCGTTGATATATATTTATTTACTATATAAGATTGATATGCAGCTAATTATCTTAACTATGATAATTAGAGTTTTGTATGCATGATAGCTATATATACTATAGCTCTATAATCTACGGATATAATATCATATATATAAATCTATTATTGACAGAGCACATAAGCACGTTATCTCAATAAGGTTTTTTGTGGTCTATGATATTTCATAGATGTGTATATTTCTATTACTGATACTATCGTAGTATATTCTCCTATGATTTTTTTTCTAATTATATTATTAAACTAACTATAGATATTATTGTGTATTTGAACTTTACATAATATTATCTACACAGACACGATATGGGCGTGGCTCGCGGCTATTGAGGAAAAGATATCATAACAAGATCGCGTGAACCTACGAGAATCGGTTTGAAAGAAGATAAACGAATTTTGAATGAAGAACGCTGTATTATCAACTATGTTTGTGGATAATAATGTTAAAAGGGATCAAGTAAGATAATTAGCAATGCAAGCTATACATGAGTAAACGCTAGATAGATTTATAATAGTATATAATATAGAAACTAAGATAACATTAATGATTGAAATTTCTTATATATAAGCATTAATACTATTAGTTCTCGAACACTATATGTAATCAATTAAATCAGATTATTTCACATAGGAGAGTAGAAGATTGAAGATTACGGAAACTTATAAAGATATATGATATTTGAGAATGAACAAGGAACGAGGTACAGCAAATAACTTTTGTCATTTATTAAAAGAAATTCGACTAAATAAGGGTACAACACTCATTAAGTACATGAGAATTGTCGTTAGCTAAGGATGCGAAAATAATACATAGAAAAACACAAACAAGAGATAACTATTTGGAACTTAGGGTATTTGCAATCTGTCTGTCGAGTAGTGAAAGCCATGGATTGCTATTGGTTGTATAATTCATGTGGTGAATTGTGATGATATGAGACGTTGCTTTATATTTTTTTTTGTTATTATGTTGTAGGAAAAGTAGTGATGAGGACTCGGATTGAATCAGAACTTATGTGAGGAAATTGTGAGCTCGATGACTAGTGGTGATGCGAGAGAATGATAGGACTTGTGAGATTCTTCACTGATTATTATGCATACATAGTGGTATAGTTAAAGGATCATGTGTAATCGTAGTGATAGTATTAATATATTTAGATAATATCGGTTATCTATTGTGTAATAGTAAGAGTGAGTATTGAAATTAAGCTTAGAATTTTTTTAGGGTTGAAGTTCATCCATTGGAGTCATGTTTTTTGTAATAACTTTCTTCGTCAGTTAAGCTATGGCTGTGCACACAATAAGCTGAATTGACTATAGTTAGGAGGGTTGAAGCATTTGTACGGAATTCTTCTATTGCTTTTGTATCGTTGTTTTGTGCTGATAAATTGCTACTAATAGTTAAAGACACAATCACGTGCGTTATGTATGGGTAGCTAATGTTAAAGTGGTATTTCGATATAGGTATGGGATTATATAGGTATATATATTGTTCATATTATGAGTATGCAGTACTAGTAGGTCTGTCTACACATGACATTATCTTGTATATATATATTATACAGATTAATATATTTTTTGTAATGTAGTAATCATATAATTTAATAGTACTTTTTTTTCATATGGTTGAATTCTTCTTTTGACGTTAGTTGAGAAGAATAATGTAATATTCCATTATACTTATAGTATATACAATGCATAATTATTGCAATGGAAAATGCGGAAGGAGTATAGATGTCCTAAAATATGAGATAGTGGTGTTGCATTAGATACATTACAATTATTACTGCAAGTAATCAGTTGCTTAGGTCTGTATATTAAACTGTCAATGCAACACTTTGAAAGTGCTTTACAAAGCTGTCAGCACTCTTAACTCACAAAATCGGGAATTGTGCATAAATCATAATGCAATCGCTTGGGAAAGGTTCGCAAAGTTTTGTCATTAGAGGTTTATGCTTAAGAAGTGTATGCATTAAGACACTAATGCAACCCTCTTTTATATTTTTACCAAAGTGTTCGCAACGTAGGACAGAAAAAGTTGCATTATGATCAAAATGCACGCAGCTAATGTCAACGCTGTCGGAGTTAAGTTGTATGATTATTGGTACATTGCGATAGTATTTGCTTGGTGATTGCATTTATGATACGTATTAATGCTTAGTGAGTGTATATACACTAATATCAACTATTCAAACAACATAATATCAGAATATAGAATCCACATAAGAATCCTAAGGGATGTACGAAAAAGATCTCGCGTATCAGATTTGACACACAAGTAAAGAGGAGTTCGCACTAAATTTTGCATTGTATCTAATATTATAATTACCTTAATTTATCAAGAGTATCACTAACAAAAAATATTATAATGATAATTATTACATTAAATATTACAAATATGATTATATTAGATCTACTATGTATAAACAATTGTCAGTCTATAAACATGCTGTAAACTTAACATTGATGAGATTATAATCAGATTAATTTTAAAGCCGTAATATACAATATTTAATTAAATACTATTCTTGGCAAAGTATAAATTCATGCTAAATGTTTGAATTATATAATCTATAGTGAACAATTTAATATACTGGTAATACATAACATAACTATTTAGATATTTAGATAGATAGTCTAGAGATATCTACTTATATAAAAAATTCATTATAAATAATTTATACGATGAGAGAAAATTACTAGATAGAGATAATATATTAGTTCAGGGTGATAATATTTACTAGTTTTTGTATTAAACGTGATATGTAAAGGTTTATTCTAACTCTAATATATAGACACTAAAAGTAAGATTGCGTGATAATATTAATTGTATTATATTAAGTTCTACTTACAGATTGAAGGAGTGACGATCTTGGATTGAAGATCGTATCTCACAATAATTTTCTGTTGCTGTATCGTATATTTGTTAGTAAATCGAAATTTAGTAATATTTGATTGATGAGTGATTGTATCAACGATGTAACATGTTATTATGTTTATATATAGCTACTGACTTTCTAATTTGTTTCCGACGTATATTATATACGGTTGGACAGTCAGTATAACCTCGACAATATTTGTATGATCATGAGTGTGGATGTTATATTTTTTGGGATAGATATCTCAGAAGAGTTGTTGGTCGTTATTACGTACTAGCTGGTTCTGATGATAACGTATAGGATTATGTTTCCTATGGAAACATATGTGTTAAAGAATACGTGTTGAAACGTGCAAGTTCGCAAAGTATCTCATCTGTTGAGCAATGAAAGAAGGAAGTCGAGATGATCTCTAATAGTAGGATGACAATGAATGATAGAGAACCGAGATGGTGAAGAGAGGAAAAATAATGTGTGTAATAGACACATGACATGGACATTTTGTAGAAATGTATAAATTTTTATGGGAGAAGCAAATGGAAACTGAGGTCCCTGATGGTCATCTTCGGAGTTGAAAAGATATTGGACTTGGGATCTATAGCTGTCGTTGTTTATAATGTTGAGATATCGAGTTGTAGTGTTACTATAGTATCGGAATACTTATCGATGAATAAAGGTTGGTTTGGGTTACTCATGAATTTGGAGACGATACTATGTGCAGACTGCGTTGGCTCTATGATTATTAAGTTATTCTCGTACTTGTTATTGTTGTTATGTAGCTTATCGTGATGAGAAGGTATTGAAAGGATTGTTGATAAACGATCTTGCCTTAATTTCGCTTTTGTTCTTCCTTTTTTGATAGACCATAAGGAGTGTGACGCTACGAACTATTAAATATGTATTTTCTAAACTTAATAGATTGACAAATTAATGTTGAAAGTTTTTCCTTGTATCGAACATTATTGTGAGATTTAAACTAAATAATTTGTATCTTTATATATTTATCAATTAGGTGTAGGTTTTTAGGTTGTATTCACAATATGAATGGTGCTCTTATTATATTGTTGACACACGCTGTGTAATTCAGGTGATATATTTGTATATGTAGGGTAGTATTCGAATATGTGTATTGGTTTTGATATATATATTAATCTTTATTACATCGTTGTATTGTATTATTTAGTATCAACTGATAATAATGTATAGTCTATTATTCATATTTAGTAAAATTGATAAAATTATTATATCTAAAGGATTAATAGGTAGATAAATGTTTATAGATATGTTGGGATCCGGAATACTCGTTATTTTTTTTTGTGGATATTAAAACAATTTATTTATCCTGTTTTTTTTAGATATTTCTTGCGTATAGTTTTGTCATTTATTATCCAATGAATTAGGTATAATATTTATCTATATAAAGAATTTAACATAATAAAGTATAAAGGTAGTGAATTGGACTAGAATAGTGATTATTTTGTAATAATTATGTAGAATAAGAATGATGGTGTTATGGATATATATTTAGCTACATAGATGATGTATTCTTATATTAGTAGCTCCTAAGTAAAGGATGGTAATTTATGAAGATAGAAGTTAGTACTGTATTATTAATCATCAAATTTTTTAGTGCATAGTTTTACTCATATTTAAGATACTATATATTACTTTATACCTTTTTATAAGCAATCTTTTTTAGAAATGTCTTATCTATGGCAGCGTATAGGTATTTTTTCATATATAATTATAGGAGGATAATTTGCATGTTTTTGGTGAATATTGTTATTTGGTGAGTTATTTTTTATATACCAATTATATTTTTATGCATCATTGTCGTTGATTGTTTACCATTGGCATATTAGGTAAAATTGACAAAGTTATTATAAAATATAAAAGTAGATGTCGTTCTCATAAAATTCGGATAAAGTAGGTTGATAAATGATTATTTCATACATGTGTGTTATGGGGTCTTATAATATAGTTACTAGAGAAGTTTTGAATTAGAGCGATAAGTAGTGATTAATGTCTTGTCTTTAAAGGTCCTAAGATTACGATGGTTATATATAGAGTTGCTCGATCATCGGTTTTTCAACCTGTCAGTGTGTGCGATGTCTATTAATGTACTCTTAGAGACATTAGTAAATTCATTTGATAGTTGATGCAAGCTCTGTTTCTAATATTGATGAAATTAAGAAATGGATAAATACGTTTTATTTCATTCCATCTTATATTATGAGATTATGATGACAATGGTAATAATCAAATGGATTATTATTCATAAGTGTAATTGGTGAATCTAAATATCCAACTGATGATAAAGCAATTTTTATATATGTGTAATGATTATCAATATGAGACATTTGCTCAGCCGTTAACATATTGTAATCTCTGTTCTTCTTGTGATTGCTCATTTTATATCTAACAAAAGAGAATTGTTGTTTTAATAATTATGATTTTTGCCTTTTTTTGTTTTGTTATGATGGTCGAAGAGAAATTGATACAGTAATCGATGCAATATGCAATACACATGTAATTATGAATTGAGTATTCTGATGATAATCTTTAATGCTTGACTATCTATAATATACATTAAGGCAATTTACGCTAGTACAGCTATCATAAATTTATATTCTTTATGTTTAGTCAATAATAGAACTATAAATTTATTTTGGTTTACGCATTAATATCGATAGACACTTTGCGGATTATTTATTCTGTGCTCACTTCTATTGTAATATTATATCTATATTATAATTTGTCTATATTACTCTATAATTACTAGACTCGCAAAAATATTAAATTAATAGTCTAGACACTTGATGAAATAGCATATTCGCACAGGTTTAATTTTTGGGTGTAGTACTCTCAGAACTCACAACTAAAGAAATGATAGAACTATAATCTAAGTTAATTGTGTAATTAATGACAACTTTCGGGTGATTGGATTGGGAGGATATTGTTATGTTATTTAAAGATTTTTCTGTTGTTAATTGTAAACTGACTATGTTCGTGCAGGAAGTGTTGGGCATGTTGCATATGATCGAGAGATATTTGAGGATGGTTGACTTTTAAATGGTAGTTATTAGTATGACGTAAAGTGACACTTTTTTAGTATGTTTTTTGGAGTAATTGGAATATGTGGGCTAAATGTAAGTGTTGCAGGTGCTATTATGTTTTTAGAGGATATTTTTGAAAGGATTTATTAATTGTTGATATAGTAGCTATTTTTTATTCTGTTACAGATATGCATAATGCAGTTTTACATTTAGAAATTAATGCATATTTAGTATGGATGGGTGATATGTGATTTACGTGATTTGGCATTTTTTTGGATATTATATTATTTGGTTTGGGATGGGTATTTGATATGTTGCGTACTTCTACTATGTTTGTATTGCTATACTTGCACCCATTTTTTTAAATTACAATTGAAATCTTATCATTTGTAGAATCTTTGACATCATGTTTTCTTTTCTTATTCTCTGTTTATCGGACAAGAGAATCAACAACTAAATATTATATATTCTAAATTCTTTTTTTTTGTGGAGAGGCACAATTAAAATACTATTTTTGTACTATTGACTGGATTATTTAAAAGAATATGATTAAAATAGTCAAATATATATCTACTTTATTTCCTTTTTCGCTTTTGTTTGGTTCACCTAAAGGTACTTAACACAGCTAACTCACGTCTATCGACATTTCTGCAACATGGAGATCCTGAAATAATACGGACGATTGGATAACGGAAGTATGGATGTGTGTATGTATTATTACAAGAAAATGCTAGCGAAATACATATCATTGCTCAGGGCATGATGTTTCACGTTGAGTCTATTTATCTCTTACATTATAATATTGGGTATATGGTGTCTTTCTGTTAGTTCTTCTTGCTATTTTGATAGCAATTTTGTTAATAGGTCCTCCAATCGAGTTCGAGGAGATATGTGAATTATTCACATACGTGAGTCATTTGATTGTATTTCTCTGAGTTTGGGATTGTTATGTGTTATACTAAAAACTATTGTTCTTTTTGTTTTTGAGGGTATAGGAGGAGGTGCATGTAAGACCGGTGACTCAAGTGTTCAATTGAGTATATTGTTATGTTATTCTTCTCATAACTATAAAGTTTTGTCTATTTTCTGTTGATATAATATATAAGTGGTATCATTGGCCTTTCTTCAATTATAGATATCAATAATTCTTTTTGAAATTTATTTGTGAGTCTTTAAATCGTATTAGATTATATATTTGGTTAGCTTCGTTGTTTATAGTACATTACAGTATAGAATGGGTGAATGTGTATGTATTATTAGAACTAAAATGAATTAGAGATGAATTTCGATTCTTAGATCCCTCATTGTTCTTCTTAACGTCACTATATAGTAATTGAATATCCATTAATGGAATTATTCATTGTACTCCAGCTGATATGATTTGAAAGAACAATTTCATATTCACAATTTTGCTCTTACAATAGATATGAGAGCCCTATGAGCATGATTTAAGTTATTGAGTGAATGGTTTGATGATAATATCTAATAAATTAATTATATAAACAAATTTAAAAGGGAAAAATTTGGCAGAGAAGTACTATCTATATATTTCAGGCGCGTTAAAAACTTTAAATTAAACAGAAATCCACGTAATTATTTTTTCTAAACGATAACTAAACACCGCATATTCAGCAAAAAATTATTTAAAAGCACTACAGGGAGGAACCATACATTAGTATATTTTTATCCTAACCGCTCCCGAGAAAGAGAATAAAATAGGCTGCTTTCCGATACTATCCTGCACAGGTGTGCTGTTCTCCTTCCTTAATAAAGAACGACAACGATTTTTGTTTCCTCATTCTTACTTCAGGGCTAAGAAAACTAATTATCCCAAAATATCTACTACAATGTTCTGAATAATGACCTAATATAGTATAATAAGAAGAATCTAACTAATCCGGACATAAATGGTTTGGCTCAAGGGTACACAAAAGATCAAATAATTTCCCACCCCACATAGAAGACCAATAGAACAAATTGCTGTTGTATCATTTCGAAGCCAGTTGGCAATTTTGTTTAATCTTCAGAATCACTGGTGCTGATTTTCAAGGTACGTCTTTCGAATTCCCTTCTTTCTTCTTATGCTTCTTTTTCTTCTTCTTGTCTTCTTCTTCTTCTTGTCTTGCTTCTTCTTCTTCTTCTTCTTTTTCTTCTTCTTCTTTCTTCTTTCTTCTTCTTCTCTTTTCTTGCTTTTCTCTTCTTCTTTCTTTTCTTCTTCTTCTTCTTCTTCTTTTCTTCTTCTATCTTCTTCTTTCTTCTTCTTCTTCTTCTCTTCTTGTCGTTTTTCTTCTTTCCTTCTTCTTCTTCTTCCTTTTCTTCTTCTTCTTCTTCTTCTTCTTCTTCATTTTCTTTTCTTCTTGCTTTTACTCTTCTCTTCTTCTTGTCTTCTTCTTTCTTCTTCTTCTTCTTCTTCTTCTTCTTCTCTTTCTTCTTCTTCTTCTTCTTTTCTTCTTCTTCTTCTTCTTTCTTCTTGCTTCTTTTCTTCTTTTTTCTTCTTTCTTCTATCCTTCTTCTTCTGCTTTTCTTTTCTTCTTCTTTTCTTTATCTTCTTCTTCTTCTTCTTCTTCTTTTCTTCTTCTTCTTCTTCATTCTTTTCTTCTATCTTCTTCTTCCTTCTTCGAATATTGGACTCGAATTGTGCAATAGTTTCTTCTCAATTTTTCATGGCTTTTGCTGTCTAATTCCCTTGAATTTTTTCGGAATTGGGCTCATGTTTTCTCTACGGAAATTCGATTTTTACTGTTTGATCCTTATGTTTACGAATTTTTCAATTTTCAATACTTTTGCTATCTAATTCCTTTGAATCTTTTCAAATGGCTCATGTTTCTCACAAAAAATGATTTTTCCTGCTTTGATCTTCATTGTTGATAAGTTTTTTCGATTGATGGTTTTGATATTTTTTTGGTGCGTAAATACTTCTGCATTGATGATTATGGGGTTTTCTTTCTGTAAAGAGAGGGGGGAGAAATAGTGGCATTGAGGAATACTTCTTCAATTTTCTTGGGAGTTCCGTGGAGAAGAGGGATTTGGAGTGGTGTGCGGTGGTGGTAGTGAATGGAATCCAGGCCGGAATCCGACCTAAGGTCCGCCCGATCCGAGGGAAAAAATCCGCATCCGAGAACACTTAAATCCGCTTGAATTCGTTAAAATCCAAGCTCACGTTGGAAGAGGTTGATTCAAATCCAAAAATAATCCGAGAAATAATTCGACTCTGTTGGATGTTCGACTCCGACTTTTTTGTAACGTTTGGTCAATTTTTATTCTTCTCCGGAGTTTTCCTTAGTATAATTATGTTGTATTACTAATTGTACAATTTCATTTATAGTTTATGTAGATCGATTATTTGAGTTTATCTAATACATATTTGCTAGTATATTGATATTATTAAAAGGTTGATAGTATGTTCATTTAACTTATCTATACTTATTCATACTTATGAAGTTATGACTGTTATGAATACTTATTTTAACTGTATTTGATTTTTCTAATTCTATATTTGCTTTTTAGTAACTTATTAAAAGAGTATGAATATGTATGTTATTCAACATATTATACTTGATTTGTACTTAACTACTTACTGTTACTGATAAGTATGAATTGCTTATTGTTTACAATAACTCAAGCACTTTATTCCTGCAATTTTTTTAATACTTTCTAATATCTTGATTTATTAAATTTGTTTTATCAAAATTTAAGCTACAAATCATACTTGATATGTTTATACTTCGTAGATAGTAATTCCACTTTATTAAATTTGTTGTTTATCAAAGTTTATTTATTTAAACAATAAATAAAAAACTAATATTTGAAACAATAATAGTAAAGTAGTAGGTAGTAGTAGTAGTAGTAGTATAATAAAATAATAATATAATAATAATAAATAATAATATAATGAATAATAATAATAATAATATAATACATAATAATAATAATAATATTCAGTGTACTCTTACACACTTTGCTAAACTGGTGGGTATTCGGCCTATTGCTGTGGGTACTATTTGGAAGCGCTTGTTAAAAAGTTGGAACTCACTTAGTTGGACCGCGTTTGAGAAGCTATCTAGGAGATCTTTAGATTGGTGTTGGGGTCCTGTTGTGGGAACTATTATTATGTTGTATCTCTAGTGTAGGCTCAGTTGGAATTTGCGGTTGGTCTCGTCTATGGTGTATTTTGGTGGATTTTGAATAAATGCACTTTAACTTGGTTGAATCGGAGTCTGGCATTGGCGGTAATGGTACGTCAACATTGTCAACTTTTCGCTTGGTTAGTTCTGTTCTTCTTCTCCAGCAGGTTGTAATTATTGGCGGCAGTCGTTATGGCGTTTGTCAAGGAGTGAACAGGGCCCCTCTTGGCCATCTCTTTTGTGCTTTGGCTGCTCTCATGTTTTGGGTGGTGTGAATCCGAGATTATTTTCCTTGTGCTTGAGGTTTTGGTATTGGTTGGTGATGGTACACTATTGTTGGCATAGCCTTGTGGTTGGGAAGGTTTGTGGAGTTTTGTATTTGGTTGGCGGAGGGACTAGTCTCAAGTGAAAACATAAATTGATGATGAGAAAACAGAGCTCTTTTTGGCTTCTGAGGAGCCACGTAGTCGACTGTGGTGTTTTCCGTTCTGATATGGCTAAAATGCTGGGACCTTCAGATGGGTTGTTGATTGTTGGGTGGGCTATTAGTTGGCCGAATGTCTTCCTTCTATGGTGAGCTTGTTTCGCAAAGAGTCGTCAAAGACCATTGTTGCTCATGGTGCGGTTTGCTGGAGTCATGTCTCAACTGTGATTGTTAGCTTGGTGTGCGTGCGTGTACTGGGTTTAATATAGTACTTTGCTAATGACGTATGTAGAACCTGAAATGTGTCTCCCAAATGGTAATCCGTGAATGAATATATCCGGTCTGCGGTTTGTTTCGACTCGGAAAAGATGCTTTGAACTCAGAGAAGTTGGAAATACTGAGGTGTACTCGGAACTAGTTGAGCAAAGGTGATTACAGGCAAGCATATTTTCTTTTTCGGGTTTTCTCAGATAAATTCAAGGTTTTCAACGGTTTTTCAACACAAGTTACACTGGCGATTCTCGTGCTTTTTGTTTTCGCATCATGTAAGTACATTGTTTCTGAATCCGCAGGGTATTTTTAAATTATTTTTCTGATTTTTCTATGATTTTCTATGAATTGCAATGTTTAAATTATCGAGAATACGCAGAAATACGTGAACCTTCTAGAACATTCTAAAATACTTCGCTTGGAGAGCCGAGGGTGTCATTAGGTGCGTCGAATCAAGGGAAATCACGAATAAAATCGGAGAGGAATGAAATATTTGCGAGATTTTCTGGAAAAATATCAAAATCATTGAGCGTATATACGCAAGTGATGAGCGTGGATAATACGCTCAACAGGAGCGTAATATACGTCTCAACAGGAAGCGTATATAACGCTCAATCTTATATACGAAATTGCCAAAAATCATCATGAAATGGAGGAAAGCGTATATTACGCTGGGATGATCGTATATACGCTCTCACTGCGTAGTTGATACGCTACATGCCCAGCGTATGATACGCAGGTTTTCTCCTGTCTCGTTATTGCCTCGTCATAATCATTCTCTGCTTGCTCAGTCCGGACACGACTTCATACGGCAGCAATTCAGACTCTCTCACTTCACTTGACACGATTCAATACACTTAAATCACGAGACCATACATACACTTCTGCAAAACACTCAAAAACACATGTTTCATTCAAAGAGCATTCGATTCTATTGCCGAATCAACAAGCGATAAGGGTATACAATTTGGAGATTA
>SNQN01000235.1:59020-71787 GCA_008642245.1 Bassia scoparia | reverse complement strand
TATCATATGAAATCTATTAATTGGCTTCAAAAATCATAACAAACAATACATAATAAATTCTAACATTTAAATTAATACATAATATTAATTTATAAATACATAATATAAAATCATCAATGTATAGTTAAATACAGTAGTAATATTTTTGTACTATAATATTATTTAAAAGTACATTTATAGTATTATAAGTAATATAATTAACTCATAAAATCGCAACACTCAATAAATGTATTTTTAAAAAGACATTAATTAA
This sequence comes from Bassia scoparia, assembly GCA_008642245.1. Classification (NCBI taxonomy): domain Eukaryota; kingdom Viridiplantae; phylum Streptophyta; class Magnoliopsida; order Caryophyllales; family Amaranthaceae; genus Bassia; species Bassia scoparia. Next base: position 71,534 of record SNQN01000235.1, on the reverse strand, counting down.
CTATATATTCAAAAGATTATTTATAAGTAAAATGATGATAAGTATAAAATATTTTATCGAGGTTACATAGCTAAAACAATGAAAATAAATAATAGTTATTATAACGTAGTAAACTATTTATATCAAGACAGTGATATAATCAGCTATATGGATTTTAATATGATATAATGTACTCGTCTCGTTAAGATGGATAATTAAGTTACATGTTATATAATGTAACATTTTGTTTCATATTATGATGTTTCTAAATATTAATATCCTATTAATGTTATTTATTATAATAGCATATTTGTACTTATATTTAACATTATGTAATGTGTAATACATATTGTTATATCACGTAGTAACACATTAAATTACGCATAATGTAATAATTAATCTTATAAATAATAATACAGAAGCAAATTAAAATTACATGAATAACTAAGAATTATTTTCATTATATTAACAAAAAGTACGTCCATTACATCATATGATACAAAAGTTATATAAGGAAAGCCTAATAATAAGATTCATAATATTTCTTCAAAAGTACATAATATAAATAAACTATAGAATTCCTCCAAATATCCATAATATATACTTATATAGAGGCAGGCAGCTCTCGGATGACAAGAAAATTTTCTCTTCCTCAGTTGCATTTTCACTCTTTCTGTTCAATCAATGCTTGACGGTTTCTTTCCTCATTATAAATACTGTCATAAGCACAACCAACTCTGAACTTCTGACTCTCGAACCAATATAGGAAAGATGAATAATGTGTCATTAAGGTACAAATTCTCCAATGTACCAAGTTTGTGTCTTAGTAGCGACCTTCTAATTATATACGCTGCAATACTAGTTAGTGGAGAAGACATGAAAAGAATTAAAATAATGTTTGGATTTGAACATTGAATCCAGGAGCACATTCAAGTAAATGACAAATCTAAAACTCAAAATAAAAGAAAGAATATAAGCATAAACATATTCTCAAATAGCAACACAAATAATACATGAAAATAGAAATAATTAAGATACCTTTTGAGAAGACTAAAACTATAAAGTCTTCATATTGTATGATGACCGTATCTAACCATAAAAAGAAACAAAAGGATAGATGAATGATTTTTTTGATAGAAAAATTGAAGAAAGAAAACTAATGATGACTAAAAATAGGGGACATCAAGATAGATAATTTATAAATAGGAATAACTTGAACACAAGCTGTCGATTGACTTATTACAAACAGTAATGATGAATATTTATTGGTCATTAGATTTAGTCGAGCGAGATTTTTCCCATTTAACAGTTAATCTAGGGCAGCCACAATAAATTTATGTTCATGGAGGTTCATTAGTAGTTTAATGACTTATTTAAATCTATTATTATGAAGTATTATAATTATATAATTAGGTATAGATGACTTAACTTATAACAGTGATTTGAAGTAATATTATTTCAAAATTGTATAACAAATTAAATAGGCTGTAATTAAATTACCTTTTGACCAATGTTATATATTTAATATTATATCATATAAAGTATATAAAAATGATAATGTCACAATATATTATATTATATAAGACTTAAGATTTAAACGAAAATACAATTTATAATATAGAACTATAGTATAAACCACAGGAGTAACTAACGTACTCAAAAAAAATATTTTACATTATGTAATATAAGATGATCAATAAAAAATACATTATATTACAACAGCAAGTAAAAGAGAATAATTATAATAATTAGCTATTTTATATATATCTAAAGTTCTATTATTATATCTATATTAAAAGGACAAAATAATTACACAAAAAAATTATAATAACCATTATTATTGGAAAACATTATTAAAATCTACGGTAAATTATATAATATTATTTGAATACTTATTAATATGAATTCAATAGTATATAATAGTAAAGTAGGAAAATTCTCATATTGGATCACAGAAGATTTTCTACAAAATACACATGGTGGCAACTAAAGGTTTTTCAATATTCTAAATGAGCCTTGAGGTATTTCCAAATTACACGTAGTGACCTCCAACTCTCCATAAAATTTTCACACGATGGTGAACGATAACTAACCTTAAACATCTTACTAACAAACTAAACTACAACTCTTAAAACCACCACCAACCTACCGCCAATTTTTTCTCTCCATCTCATCACCAATCATCGCCCACCTACGCGGCACACGTGCTCACCTGCTCTTTCATCGCTACCACTACTAGTTAAAACCCACACCCAACCACTCAGCTAAGCATCACACTTATTCCATGTTATCTCACGAACATTCTCTGTATATCCCTCGTCTACCCAGCTCAAAGAAACCCCTCCTCTTCTCAGCGTTCAACACCCATCAACAAAACGTTCCGGTCCTCCTCTCACAATGCATACTCGAACCTGGCACATAGCACACAAATAAAATTTAGTGAATGTTTTGTTAAATTTCGAACAACAAATAGGAGGATGGAAAACCTTAGGGTTTTAATATTTTCATAAATCAAATTTTGAATTAAAACAAAAATTTATTGGTATTTGCTTTGCAAATTCAAAACAAAATAAAATCAAAGCCTTAATTTATTTGCTGAAAATTTTCTATAATTGGTTGAACAAAATCTTTCAATTCACATTATATTACCATGTTTCGAAAAATTATTGTCCTAGTTGCGCGGGGCTGGGTGCAGGCTACGACTGGTTGCAATCACAACAAGAAAAGTCGCACCGGGGCGACCGAATTGCGGAACCGATTTAGTCGAGTTTTCGGTCGCTACCGTGGTCATTTTGGTGCTGTCGCGACTAAACATATTTTGACAGTTCGATCATGGCTCGCATCCGCACTTTAGCGAGACTCTAGCGAGAACACACGACTGACAAATTTGAGTTAAATTCGACGTGAAAAAAATTACGACGGCTGAATAGATCGGTACGCTAATAAAGCGACCGTTTTAGGTCGGTTCGCTATACTTAAAGCGCCGATTAATTTGATCGACTAATACCATATATTCCCTCGCCATTTAATTTGAGGGAAATACAGTTAGCGACGCGATAATATAGAAATAAATAAACTTTGTCAGAGATTAAATAAGCATAAACTTCCGAAAGACGAAATGCGTTCTTGAACACAACCATCTGATCCTATTCACCACCGTCACGTTGTCCTCTTTATAAGATGTTTCATCTAAAACTTTTATGGCAACTCGCTTCAACTATTCACTGACAACTGAATTCACCTCCTCCATAATTTTGAATTCCTCATATACCGTATTACTGCATAATAATTTACCTTACTAATTTGGTAAGACAGAATTATCGTTAATAATCTAGACACCCATTATTAAATATCCTACGCATCAATTAGAAAACCCAGTTCAAAATTTAAACATTTGGCAGCAAATTGCGATGCAAAAACAGGTACAAATGAATAAAATTAAAAAACAATTTAAATTCAAAACTAAAATGAAATTAAAGAATAAAACCAAAAATGAAACCCCAAAAACAATTTATATTAAACATAAAAGATAAAAAATGAAATTAAATATAAAAACAAAATATAAAATTACGGCGAATGGAGCAGGAGGAATTCCGGCGAGGGGAAAGAGAGATCCAGGCAGAGGGAGAAGGAGAAGAAAGGGAGAAAGGGAAGAAAGGAAAAAGACAGGTGGCGCGGCGCGGCCAGTGCTCGTACGAGAGAGAAGACAGAGAAGAAGTCGCCGCGGCCGGTGAGAGGAAGAGAGGCGGAGGACAGACACGACAGAGGAAATTGGGGATAGGGTTTTAAGGGTTTCGGAGGGTAGTAGAGGGTTTAACGTAGAATGGTCGTGCGTAACGTGAGGTTTGCGTGAGAATAATCTGATGAAGTATAGGCTACTACTCCAATATACAATTAAATGACCCAGGATTTATTAAAAACAAAAAAACAAGAATTAGGACGGAATTAATCGGTCGCTAACCTGTAATAAACAAGAGGGATTCAAGCCCAAATCCGCCAAAGATGGTTCTGCGACATATGGGTGTTTGGACGATTGCGGTCCATTAGAATTTCGGCGGTATGTCGTCGGTCGTAAAGCTAATAAGAGTTAATCGAAATCGCGCCACCGAAATTTATGAGTCAGTCGAATTAGGGTAAGCTCGACGAGGAAAGTTAGGAAGATCGCCTATGGAGTTGGTCGTAAGGGTCGCTATGGTAAACTGACGGTTTAATGTGTCGAAGAATGGAAATCGCCTAAAAAATGAAAACGAAATGTTTGTTAAAGTTCGGTAAGTTGTCCAGATGGCAGGTGGATGAGTCCGAGAGTGAGATGTTCGTTATGGGAAGAGAAATAGTGCGCTGGTGTTGATGTGGGTGTGGGTGATGAGGAAGATATCACTGTATAGAAATTAAACTTTGAGGTAATGGTATAGAATTTACATACTCGATGTACTGTATATAATAATGAAAAACTTAGTTGTCACTAACTGTGTATTTTGTAAAACCTTGATGCTACAGAGAATATAGAAATTCCTAGTGAAAAATATCAACACATAAGTTTGAAGATAATTACTTCAAATAATAATAAGACATCAAATACATTCCAAAACATTTCTTTCTAAAGAAAGAATGCTATAAACTTAACATGTTCAAAAGTTAACAATATTACAATAAAAGTTTTCAAATTATACTAAAGAAGTGAATCCTAAGAGTTAAATCCTATAGTTCTTCTTTTCTTCTTTTTATATCTTCATTTTTCTACTCAATCTTTTTTCTCATGTTCTTCTTGGCAACTGGGCATGACATTTTTTCTTCAACTTTATTCTTCATGTTTTCATCGCCCATTACCATATTTAGAAATTGTACTCTGTCTTTTGCTTTTAAAGTTGTTAAAGATCTCCGTTTGAAAAATTACAATAGCAAGATCTAAACAGGCAGCCAATGCAACCTTGTTTTCTTTCTAGCAACAGGCTACAAAAACAGTTACATAATCAAATACAATAAATAATAATTCTAAAAGAAAATACAATATATTATAACAAATAACTATAAAATAACGAAAAACTTGCTTGTTCAAGTATTCACAAAATAACATAAGACTTCCATCAACAAAAGCAATGTGTTAAACATAACATCACACAATCATGGTAGATATATGCTCCTTTTTTCCAATCCTCGAACTTGAGGATACAAATTATCAATAGGAATACAGGCCCAACAATTTTATTAAAAAAAATACTCTGAGAGATTTAGAAATCAAACATCCATTTCCCATCCTATTTCATATAATCTCCATGTCCAATATATTCGTTTGTAATCGATTATCATAATAAAAATATGACTTTCTTCTTCAAATCAGACAACAAAAAGAATAAAGAAGATTGGCAGATTAATAAGCATAGGAATGAAAATTTGCGTAGTCAAATAAAATACATTATAAACAAATATTAAAAGAATATATTAAAAAAATGTGTTAACAGAAAATTAATAATAACCTTTTCAATTTCTAATGCACATGAATTCATTCATTTCAAACTGATAAGTCTAAGCAGTATAAAATCTCAGTCAAAGGTCCATTTTATCAGCATTATACAACCCAACAAATGAGTAGCTTACAAATAAAAAGAAAATAACATAATATCAAAGAACCTCTACATATTATACTTCAGCAAAATATATAATCATGTAATTTATCAGTAATACACAAAAAAAACATAAATGCATAATATTATATTAAACAAGAATAAGATATAAATATAAATAATGAGTTAAATTATAATAAATATATATCCAAGTGCATACATAATTATAAAATAATAATTATAATAAATAAACATAAGACAATATATTTACTACTATATGTAATATGATTAACAAATATCAATAATATCGATTAAAGATACACATAATAATAACTCACATCATATAAAATAGTAAAATAAATTTTAAAAATTTATATAATTATATTAAACAAAAAAATAGAATGATTATTTATAATACTTACTACATAGTGATGACCCAATATAAATTCTGGTCTCTTCTTATTGTTTGCAATAGATATTTCAGTTGATGTTAAGCATTCCAGAGAAGCTATCAATGCAAGACCTCAAAAACATTTCTGCTTAACAGCGATACTATAAGTGACGCACTAATATAAAAAATAAAAGGCCATAAGAAAAAAAAAAAAAAAAACTATTAAAATCAGTTAACACTGCTATACGAGCAATAAACATACTTGAGCATTACTTGAAATCAACTTATGACAAGAAAAACATAATACTTTATAGAGAATAATCAAAACTTATAATATACTAAAAACAACACATGATATTGTTTGAAACACACATAATATAGAAAACATTAATATTTTATGATTCAACTAGATTAAAGATATGAATCGAATAGTCTAAAAGCATATAATTCATACAACAGACATTTTAAATTAAAAAATAATATTATAATTAAAATAACAAACTTTAAAAAAAATCAATCTCTAAATAATAATAAATATAACATTTGTTATTACTAGCAGATAATAATTGTCCAAAAACAATATCCAGCAAATTTAATAATAAATATATATATACAAGTGTATAATATTATTTATATCATATAATATAAATAAGACGTATAACATCATCAAAACGTGATTCAAAAAGTTAAAATAAAAACTCTACCTTGTTCTAAAGGATGAACATTTCACATGAATGAATTAATCTACATACCTCTTTCAAAAAATAGGTAAAAGATTTCCACAATCTTTACATACTTCTTCATGATTGGTGACATAAGTAGAGGTCTGTTCAAGACAGTTTCTTCAAATTCAGGAGAAACTTTGCAGGTCCACTGACAACTTTCTTCTGAAAGGCAACCCAAGCAATTGTCCTGGTATGACAGTACTTTACCTCTAAAACAATTGAATATAATACAAAAGTACCATCTTATCCAAGCATTTATATATATTGAGAGACAGCAACAGATGGAATAACTATTCGAATTAGCGTCACAGGTATTTCTTTAACCAAGTTTAGGAAACGAAACTAAACTTCACTCAAACAACATTCGAAACATATCTAGTATCTGACAAATCATCAAAGATGCATGTGATGAACAACATTAGGAACAGGTAAAAAATTACATAATAATCACAGAATAATATATTAGCTATTTCAACACACAATATTCTCTCAGCAAACTGATACATTTAACAAAACATATATATAATAATACATACTATCATACAAAAAGCAAAAGACATAAGGTAACATAATAAAACATAAATTATATAACAGAAAATATAACACAGAAACTATTATATCATCAGAAATATATGAATAGTTATATATAATAGTAATAAATATAAAATATACATAGTATTATTCAAAAACAACAGAGAATAAAAAATAATATAATAATGAATGAATTATTAATAGATAACTATGATAAGAAAATATATTATTATTACTACGTATAATATCATAATTAATTTCACAACAAATAAGAATAAAACTCACATCATTTGCAAGATTTAGCAGATCGTATTATCTACTATCTAGAATCTGTCCACTACAGGACAGGCGATAAGTCCACAAGCTCAGTTGCATATCTTTGTTGCTTCTTCTTTTACTCACAACTTTAACTAGGATTTTAATTTGAAAATGAAATTTTGTTGGTTTCGAAGAAAGCAACAATTATAAGAGTGGCATGATATTGAAGTTTATGTCAATCACTGTCTCTCAGACATTTTCGTTAACTCGCTTCTTCAATTGACATGACATAAAAAAACAACAAATTCATACTTCGAGCTAATATAGAAAAAAATTATCCAAAATACTAGTAACAATATTTCCACTAGCTTTCAGGCTAACACCTTGGTTTAGTCGTTTGTTGTCCCAATATGGGAAGAAGAGGAAGAGTGTGGAGATCCATTGTCACCTAGCAATTCTTGAAATGGTGAAAATAATGAGCATCAACTAAAACACATCCATCGAATGTAACATGATTTCCCCTTTTTTAAAATGACAATCAGTAATTAAAAAGTCAAAGTGGAAACTTCACACTCTTGAAGTAAAAAAACTAAACTTGCATATTAAACTGTGATGTATTTGTCAATGTCACTCAACAACAAATATACCAACCTTAAAGTCAGGTACTGAACTCTGTTGTGGAGCAAAAAAGATGAGGGAACATCATCAACCACAACTTCTTGAACAACTTACATATCTACTTTTTACTGAAACTTATTACTTTTTTAGGTAAATAAGCAACAATTATTAAAGCAACAAACACAATACTACCTAGGATTCAAAAACCACCCTCTACATCCCTTCTAGGAAGGCACATAGGAAGAGGCAGAATCAAACAAGCTAGTTACATAACTAATGCAGCCAATTTTTCTCCTCAGCACTAGCCCTTACAGTAGATATAATGTTCAATCTGATCTTAACAACATCTCTAATTTTATTACAAGTCATAGACACACTAGGTACACTGTGATTCCAATAAGCTTGATTCCTTGCACTCCAAACATGAAATACCATTGCGGCAATCACCATTCGAACCACTTGCTTTTTGATATGCTTCCGTGCAGTTCTCCTTGCACACCAGTGCAGTAGTCCTGAATTATTCTTCTTATTTCCCTATCAACAGCAGGCAGTGGAATAGTAGCTCCGCTCTCATATCTCACATTGAAGTACCGTCTTCATTGTCCTTTTAAATCGTAATGCGGATTCTTTGAATTTGGACCCCTTGAAATTGAAAATACATCAGTTCCAGACATAGGGAACTTAAACAGGTCATACACATCATATTCATTTAAAATGAACGCCTTTGTATCAGATATACGAAATATAMAAGTATCGCCATTAAATTTTGAACCAGACATGAAAAGAGTGTTTGTTCACATCTATTCATCTTCAACTCAAGCAGTGACCCAAAACCCATATCAATCACAGCTTGTCTATATTCACCAACCAGCGCCTGATTCAACTTGAAGATTCTAGTAGGACTGCACGTAGTCTTTAATGGAGGAACAGGTGATTTGATGTCCATCAAAGATGAAATACCAATAGATTCCAATACTGATTGAACCTTCTTCGAAGCAATTGGTTTCATTGATGGTGCAGTAACTATTTTTTTTAACATCATCACTTAATGAAGCACCATCATTTTCTTTCACTGAAAAAATTATAAAAATAGTATCAATAATTTATAATAAGAAATTGAAAAATATCATTCAGCTTATATTATGATCTTACGAATACCTTCTTCGTACTCTAGGTCATCATCAGAGCTATCATCGTATTCATCATCAGATTGTAAAGGACTAACATTTTCAGCAGATCATTAAAGAAGACATAACYTAATCTGAGTATAAATAATATAATATACAAGATCATAATATTATTCAAAAAAGATAATAAAATTATTCAAAAATACATAATATAACCTAAACAGAACATAAGGCATAAAAATGTAACATTACATAATATGAATATACATATTATGAAAACTGCATTAAAACTTTATACCTTCAAAATGTGCTGGAGAATTAATACGTTGAGATAACACATATTTACTTTGACTACTTTTCTCTGCAAAATTTAAGAATACCAATATTCCAGTTAACACATAATATTAAAGTTAACAATATAATATTAATATAAAATATATATTATAACGTGAAAGAATTTTAAGATAATTTAAAACTAAATTCTATAAAACAAATATACATAATATCAACTACAACAACATAATATTAAGAAAAGATGCATAACAAGACCTAAACTACAAAAACTTAAAAATACAGATTTGACAGACACACAAAGCACGTACAAATACATTTTGTCATTTATAAAAACGACTATATACAACACAACTACATGAGAAACCCTAAGAATAATATCAAATAATAATAATAAACAACAGATACATTAAATTATCTGAAATACATAATTCAACTACACACAAAAACATAATATAAGAAAAGTAACATACAATACCAACGTAACGAAACTTAAAAATACAGATTGACAATGACACAAAGCACGCACAAATACTTTGTTCATTTAAAAAACAGACTAATAATACAATACAACTACATGAGAAACCTATGATAATTATCAAATAATAATATAACAAACAAGTACAATAATATTATCTTAATATAATCATATTCACTACAACAACATAATCAAAGAAAATGATACTATAACAAGACTGAACTACGAAAACTTAAAAATAAGATTTGACCAAGACACATCAAAGCATCCACAATACATTTGTCATTTAAAAAACGACTATATACAACCACATACATGAGAAACTAGATATTAATATAATAATAAACAAACAAGATGAACTCCTTTGATTGTTTTACTTTCAGTTGAAAATCATTTTGGTTGTATCATTTGTGTTGTTATATAATTCTTTTTTTTTTTTTTTGTTACTTATGTTGGTAGGAACAGATGAACTCGAGATGATTTATTCTTCGTCCTTCTATGTTTGACTTCCGTACCACCATACATGGAAAATGTGGCCATGATCCGGTATGGAAGAATGAAGGAATTTGGACAATCCAACTAGTTTATGCACACATATTGGTAATGATTTATCGTAGTTAGTTATATATAAATGGTATCTTTTGAATATCAATGTATTTGATTAATAGATTTTGTGAGCCTCTTCGATCTTATTCAAATTTCCTAGTAAGCTTATTGGACAAGCTCAATTATCTAGTATGTCAACATTGACTCATCTTTGCTTATCTATCGTCTATCTTAAACAAGTGCGTTTATTATTAATTATATATATATATATATGATATATAAATTATATTATATATCAACTACTAGTATGTCACCATGACCTCTATCTTGTTTATATATAATATTGTGTTCAATTAATTTAAATATTCTTTTTTTCATGATTGTGAATTTCTGTTCTTTTTTCAACATTAGTTAAGAATAGTATATAATTATTACTGATAAGTATATATATTATAGCATGAAAATAATTAGATACCTTAAAAAGGTGATGAAATAATGTTTGCTATTAGATACCATATTTACAATATTTAAAAGTAATGTTGCATTAGGTGTGTATAATGTCAAATGCAACACCTTTGAAAAGTGGTTTCAAGTTGCATAACTCAATCGGGAATTGGCATGTACATCGTAATGCAATAGTTTTGGAAAGTTCCAAAAGGTGTTGCATTAGAGGTTTGCTAAGTCGTTGCATTAACACCTAATGCAACACTTTTATATTTTTACCAAAAGTGTTGCAATAGGCAGAAAAACCGTTGCATTTGATCAAATGCAACGCAAGCAAATGCAACGCTTGAGTAAAGTGTTGCATTATTGTATTTGCAATAGTTTATTGGTGTTGCATTATAGTTTTAATGTAGTAGTGTATATACATAATATCAACTACAACAACATAATATCAAGAAAAGATACATAACAAGACCTAATTACGAAAACCGAAAAATACAGATTTGACACATACACAAAGCATGCACAAATACATTATATTATTTAAAAAAAACCTTATTATTACACAACTACAAAATAACATAAAACATATAATATCACATAAAAATACAAAATGARATTTAGAACTACATTATAACATTATCTAAACAACTGCGTAACTTAAACATAGAAATAACAGATTTTACGCCGAAACAAAATAACAACAACAATTACACAATATCATTAACAAATACATAATATACAATAGAACTAAATAACATACAAAATTTAACATAAAAAACAGATCTAATAAAAACTCAATAAAAATTTCAAAAAATATCGAGAATAAAACAATAATAACATTAAGAAAAACATAAAAACAGATCTAAACCTTGAATAGACTTCTCAGTTGAAGGAGGACGACTGATAGAACTTCTCAATCCTCTTCGTTTTTTAAAATCAATTTTGTCGAATTTCACGAGTACTTTATCACTCACTTTCGACGTTTTTACACAGTGATCCTCGCCAATTTCAGAAGTATTTTTGGAGATTCCAGTCGTGGTCGTTATTTTCGCCATAACTAAGAAATGAAAATGCAGAAGAAAGAAAGAGAGAGATTATAGAAGATGAAGAAGATGAAGAGAATGAAGAGAGAAAAAAAATYTTGCACTGCAACAATTGAAAATAGAGGAAAAAAAGGAACTGCCACTTTTTGAAGAAAGGAATCTGAAAAGCTTCTTTTTTAGGAAATCGTGATATCGTGTAGTATAAGTATACACAAATATCACATGACATAGATTGGGTTAACAATAAGCTATTGTGAACCTGGTCTATATTAGTTTTTGTACTTTTTTGTTTGTTCGTGTACTTTTCTTTCCCTTTTTTCCATAAARGAGACCACAACATTAATTTATTCACTAACCTTTAATTAGTGAACAAATTAATGTTGAAAGTTTTCCTTTACGAACTTATTAGAACTAATAATGTATTATATTTTTTTGTTAGTTTACATATGTGTTTATATATGCAGTTTAATTAGTTTATGTATATGTATATCTATGTTATGGTTTGAATATATAATATCC
>SNQN01000235.1:48356-58995 GCA_008642245.1 Bassia scoparia | reverse complement strand
TTAGATATTTATCCTCACTCCTCTTCCACTCTTCTTGTTATTCTTAACTTTTACCATTCATTGGAAAAATGGAAAATTAGATATCCTAAAAAAGAGAGATAGTAATAAACAAAAAATGCGTCTGGTCAACATATTAATATCTACCATTTTTCTTTGGCATAATTTTTACATTTTATAGTGGGAAATAGAGATACATTTTCAGTTGAAAAAAAAAAAACTTGGATATGTATATATTCAAACATAGAATTCGCTTAGCATATACATACCCCACATAATTAAACCTGCACTATAGCTCAAACACATCATGTAAATAACAAAAAATATAGATCACATTTTAGTTTAATAAGTGTAAAGGAAAAACTTTAACATTCATTTGTTACTCACATCAGACAGGTCCTCACCGTCGCACACGCAATTAATGTTGTGGTCTGTTTATGGACAAAAGGGAAAAAAGTACAGCGAAAAAACAGAAACGCTACACAACCCAAACCTCACTCACACGACCGAGGGTCTCCAATCACGCTTATTGTTTAATCCAGATCCTATGTCTGTGATCATTTGGTGTATATTATCACTGCACCCCCGCGCATCCCTCACGCATTCTCACAACACACGCCACGCTTTCTTAGATTCCTTCTTCAAAAAGTGCAGTTTCTTTTTTTCTCTATTTTCCAACTTGTCTCGAGTGCACACCCCACTTTCTTCTTCTCCCCTCTCTCCTTCTCTTATCTTCATTTCTTCACTTTCTTACCTACTCTTTTGCCTGTTGCTTTCTTCTGCATTTTCATTTTAGTTGGTGGGCGAAATACGACCCAGACTGGAATCTCAAAAATCTTCTGAAATTGGCGAGGTCCACTGTGTACACACACACGCGACAGCTGAGTGGATCACCAGTACTCGTCCTCCGCACACCTTCGCACCACAACATTCGCTCTCTACACACAACGACGAGCGACGCGCACGCTTCACTCAGTTGTTCCTGTCAACTGGAGCAAGCTCTACTTCACACGGCCTTCGCATCTGCCTCTCTCAATGCTCTTTCTCTTAATGCTCTCCTTCCGACTCCCGTCTCTTCACTTCCTCCGTATTGCTTCTCGACAATTTATTGCGTACTCTCTACTTAGCACTCTCGCTTTTCTCCTATGCTCTAAGACCCCGCTTCTTGCTCCATGCTCTCATTTAGCTCTATTCGTATCATTATGTTTTGTTAACTGATATTGCTGCTCACACCTTCGCGTCGCTCGCTGATCTTTGCTCTCTCCGCTCACCACAACTGCTTCACTCTCTCTCACTGCTCTCCTACCGCTCTCCGTCCATTGTTTAGATATTTATAATGTAGTTCTTAAATAATGATTTTGTTTTTTATTGATAGTTGATATGTTTGTTTTTCTGTAAGTTGTGCTAATACTCTCCGCCTTTACGTTTTACAACCTCATCCCCAGACCCGTGGATCGTATGTTGGGTGCATGCTTGGTGTATCCGTGTCACAATCTGTATTTTTTCGGTTTCGTAATTAGGTCTTGTTACGTACTCTTTCTTGATTTATGTTGTTGTAGTTGATATTATGTATATACAATCTAATTAAACTATAATGCCAATAAACTAACTTGAAATACAATAATGCAACACTTTACAAGCGTTGCATTTGCTTGCGTTGCATTTGATCAATGCAACGGTTTTCTGCTATTGCAACACTTGGTAAAAATAAGTGTGCATTAGGTGTTAATGCAACGACTTAGCACTCTATGCAAACTTTGGAACTTTCCAAAAGCTATTGCATTAGTTAATGCATTCCCGATTTGAGTTAGCAACATTTGAAACACTCTCAAGGTGTTGCATTTGACATTATCACACCTAATGCAACATTATCTTTAAATATTGTATGGTATCTAATGCACACATTTTTTCATTTTTTAGGGTATCTAATTATTTTCATTGCTATATTTAATATACTAATAGTATAATTAATTACTATTCTATCTAATGTTGAAAAAGAAGAAATTCAAATCATGAAAAAAGAATATTAATTAATGAACTAAATATATATAATACTAAAAGATAGAGCTATGTTGCATACTAGTAGTGATAATATATAATATATATATATTATAATATATATATATATATATACATAACGACAGTATTGTTTAAGATAGACGATAGATAAGCAAAGATAAGCATGTTGACATACTATAATTGAGCATTGTCCATAGCTCTACTAGGAATTTGAAAAATGATCGAAGAGCTCAACCAAATTATTATCAAATACATTGATATTCAAAAGATACCTTATTATATTAAACTAAATATATAATCATTACCAATATGTGTGCATAAACTAGTTGGATTGTCAAAAGTCTTCATTCTTCTACGCGGATCATGGCACATTTCCATGTGTTCAATCGATTGAGTTCATCTGTTCCTACACATAAGTAAAAAAAAAAAAGAATTTATATTACAACCAAAATGATACAACAAAATGATTTTCAACTGAGAAGTAAATACAATCAAAGGAGTTATCTTGTTTGTTTATTATTTGATATTATCTAGGGTTCTCATGTAATTGTGTGTATACGTTTTTTAAATGACAAATGTTTTTGTGCGTGCTTTGTGTGTTGTCAAATTTTATTTTAGTTTTCGAGTTCAGTCGTTGTTATGTATTTTTTGATATATGTTGTTGTAGTTGATATTATGTATATTAAGATAATATTTGTATTTGTTTGTTTATTATTGTGATAATATCTAGGTTTTCATGTAGTTGTATTGTATATAGTCGTGTTTTTAAATGAAAATGTATTGTGCGTGTTGTGTGTCTGTCAAATCTGTATTTTTGTTTTCGTAGTTAGTGTCTTGTTATGTATCTTTTCTGATATTATGTTGTTGTAGTTGATATTATGTATATTCAGATAATATTATTCTTGTTGTTTATTATTATTTGATATTATCTAGGTTTCTCATGTAGTTGTGTGTATATAGTCGTTTTATAATGACAAAATGTATTGTATGTTTGTGTGTCTGTCAATGCTGTATTTTTTAAGTTTTTGTAGTTTAGTCTTGTTATGCATCTTTCTTAATATATGGTGTGTAGTTGATATTATGTATATTTGTTTTAGAATTTAGTTTAAATTATCTTAAATTCTTTCACGTTATAATATATATTATATTAATATATTTTTGTTAACTTTAATATTATGTGTTAACTGGAATATTGGTATCTTAAATTTTGCAGAGAAAAGTAGTCAAAGTAAATATGTGTATCTCAACGTATATTCTCCAGCACATTTGAAGGTATAAAGTTTAATGAGTTTTCATAATATGTATATCATATTATGTAATTTACATTTTTTATGCCTTATTGTTCTGTTTAGGTTTATTATGTATTTTTGAATATTTTATTATTTTTTTGAATAATATTATGATCTTGTATATATATTATTTATACTCAGATTATGTTATGTCTTCTTTAATGATCTGCTGAAATGTTAGTGCTTACAATCTGAATGAATGATAATGAGCTCTGATGATGATAGAGAGAAGAAGGATTCGTAAGAGTCATAATATAGCGCGAATGATATTTTTCAATTCTTATTATAAATATTGAATGACTATTTTTATAATTTTCAGTGAAGAAAATGATGTGCTTCATTAAGTGATGATGTTAAAAAAATAGTTACTGCACCATCAATGAACCATTGCTTCGAAGAAGGTTCAATCAGTATTGGAATCTATTGGTATTTCATCTTGGGACATCAAATCACCTGTTCCTCCTATAAGACTACGTGCAGTCTCCTGAATCTTTCAAGTTGAATCAGGCTGGTTGGTGAATATAGACAGCTGTGTTATATGGGTTTTGTACTGTGATTTGAAGAGAATAGATGTGAACAAACACTCTTTCATGTTGGTTCAAATTTAATGGCGATACTTATATATTTCGTATATCTGATACAAGGCGTTCATTTTAAAAATGATATGATGTGTATGAGCTGTTTAAGTTTATGTCTGGAATGATGTATTTTCAATTTCAAGGGGTCAAAATCAAAGAATCCGCATTACGATTTAAAAGGACAATGAAGAGGACTTCAATGTGAGATATGAGAGGAGGCTACTATCACTGCTGCTGTTGATAGGAAATAAGAAGAATAATTCCAGGTATGCACTGTGTGGCAAGGAGAACTGCACGGAAGCATATCAAAAGCAGTGTTGAATGTGATTGCCGCAATGGTATTTCTGTTGGAGTGCAAGAATAAGCTTATTGGAATCACAGTGTCCTGAGTGTGTCTATGACTTGTAATAACAATAGAGATGTTTTTAAGTCAGATTGAACATATATCTACTGTAAGGTCTGAGGAGGAGAAAAATGGTGCATTATTAGTATAGCTTGTTTGATTCTGCTCCTATGTGCCTTCCTAGAAGGGATGTATGAGGGGTGTTGAATCCTAGTGTATGTGTTTGGGCTTAATAATGTTGATTTACGCAAAAAAGAATAATTAGGAAAAAGAGATGTAAGGTTGTTCAAGAAGTTGTGGTTGATGATATTTCCTCATCTTTTTTGGCTCCAACACAATTCATACCTTGATTTAAGGTTGGTATTTTGTTGTTGAGGACATTGAGACACATACACAAGTATAATTGTGCAGTATTTCTTGAGGTTGAAGTTGCCTACTGATAATATGATTGTTTTAAAAAAGGGAATCATGTTCATTCGAGGATGTGTTATTATGTTGATGCTCATATATTTCACCATTTCAGAATTGCAGGTGAAAGATTCACAATCTACCTCTTTTTCCATATGGCAAGACAAACACGACTTAGAAAGGTTGTAGTGAAGCTGAGTGAAATTGTTACTAGTATTAGGATAATTCTTTTCCTATTAGTTCGAAGTATGAATTTGTTGATGGTATGTCATTTGAAGAAGCGAGTTCTAGAAAAATAGTAAATAATAATAGGGTTATGATATATACAGCCCTTAGGGCTTCATATAAGAAGCCAAAAAAGGAAGGTTTTCAAAAAAGTAAACATTTATAACATCAAATTTTGTGCAATTTTAACATAAATCTATAAATACTTACCATTTTAAGCAAAAATTTAATGCTTATATGCAGCGTATAGCATTTTCCATAATAATATAGGAGGATATGCATGTGTTGTACGTTATGTTTTTGTGAAGTTATTTTTCCTTTATTTTAGCACATTTCAGTTTTGATTTTTTCCCATTGCATAATTAAAGGTAAAATTGACACAATTAACATAAAAGATAAAAAGTAGTGCAATCTAAAATATCCGGATAAGTAGTGAATGATATTATAGTGTATGCATATAAATTGAAAATTTGARAGAGAGATATAGTTCAAGTAGTTAAAGCTTCCTTACCGATTATAAAAGAGTCTGGGATCGATTTTCACCCTGTCCTTGTGGTTCTCTTAACACTAAAATATAAATTGAAAATCTTTTTAATGTGAAAATTAAGAAATTAAATACTTTTTCATTTACAATTTTATTATGTTTTTACACATGTATACAATTGTTAATTAAAGGTAATTAATCCAAATTCCACTGATGAAGCAATTTTTAATCATCGTGATGTTTACCATAGAGACAGCAGCGCAACATATTAGCAAACCTTCTCTTTGTGATTACTCAATTATCACAAAGAGAAGGTCTGCTAATATGTTGCCTGTTGTAATGCAAGAAAATTGACAGAAACACAATTGCAAACCAGAAATTACTGAGCTGGACCAAATAATGAACTTGAAATACAAGGCAATTCACTCGCTCATGCCAAAGAAACTATAATTTTTGGTTCAACGAAACATCTTCGGCTCTCTCTTGATTCACATTCATAGCATATCTGCATTAAGACCCAAAAAAATTAAAATACTGAACTGGAAAAATCGCAGGGAAATTGGACAACACACACAACAAAGAAGAACCAAAACTAAAGTATTTAACCTTGGAGGAAGACGATGTAAATCAGGGAAAAGTTCGTCAGGGCAGTTCACAATCAGAGTTTGAGGATTGTTGAATTTATTAGTAGCGTAACTGATTTGAGTTTATTGGGTTTGCTAAAGTGTGCAGTTATGTTRTGATRTTATTTAATGTGTATAGTAGCTATTATTATGCAAGCAGTTACCGAGCATATTAGAGGATAGGGTGAATGGATAGGTGTGCATTTGAAATTCATTTTTGGAGGGATTGAATGTGCATACTTCCTATGTTGCTCTATAATTGCACCAGTTTCTAAATACGAAAATTTCATATGAATTGCATCAGTTTCTTTTCTTTCCTTTTATGGAATGAGAATCACAATTAAAATATTAATTCTTCTCTTTTTTTTTGTGGAGACCACAATTAAAATACTATTTTTTGTACTACTACTTTATTAAAATATTTATCAATATACCTACTTTATTCCTTTTTATCGCTTTTTTGGTCCTCACCTACACACCTCATCACTCTCTCAAATTCTACCTCAAAAACCACGATTACAAGAGTGGTGCAATTATAGAGAAACGGAGGAAATACATCATTTAGGGAATTGAAGTCTCACGTTGAAAGCTACTTCTCTATTATAATAAGGATTTCTCTTTTTTTTCCTTTCTCTTGATCTTTTGCTCAAGTTTTCCTCTCTTTATCTTGATTTTAATTTTTTTAATTTATATTTCTCAATTTGCATTTCTTGTAAAGTGGACATGCTTCAAATTAATTCAATCTTTAATTATTTATAGTCATCAACTAAGATAAATATCATTTTTCTTAAGAATTGAATTGTATGTATTTTAGAACTAAATGAAAATAAGATAATTATTAGATCTTAACTATTTCCTTCTAAAGTCATTATAAAGAATAAATCATATACTCTCTTTGATCCAAGTTTGAACATTCAGTTTTTTACATTTGCCAAATGCATATTTGTTTTGTGTTTTTATATCATAGATAATTATAACAATTTAGGAAAATTTGCAGAAAACTATTATCGTTCAAACTTTAAAATTAACTACCACTATTTTTTCTAAAATAACACCACATTTCAGCAAAAAATTTTAAAACACTACCATTTTAGTTTTCCGGGCTGCTTTCCGATACTCCGACAGGTGGTCTCTCCTTATAATCACGATTTCCTTTCTTCTTCAATTGAACTTCCAAAAATTCTCTGTTCTTTACTCCATATTTGGCCCCAAAATCACATATTTCCCAACAATTGCGTATCATTCGCACAGTTGCAAATTTTGTTAATCTTCAAGAATCATTTCAAGGTAAACTTGTCGAATTCCTTCTTCTTCTGTCTTCTTCTTCTTTTTCTTCTTCTTCTTTTTCTTCTTCTTCTTCTCTTTCTCTTCTCTTCTTCTTCTTTTTCTTCTCTTCTTCTTCTTCTTCTTCTTCTTCTTTCTCTTCTTCTTCTTCTTCTCTTCTTCTTCTTCTTCTTCTTCTTTTCTTCTTCTTCTTTCTTCTTCTTCTTCTTCTTCTTCTTCTTCTTCTTCTCTTCTCTTCTTCTTCTTCTTCTTCTTCTTCTTCTTTTTCTTCTTCTTTTCTTTCTTTCTTCTTGCTTCTCTTCTTCTTCTTCTTCTTCTTCTTCTTCTCTCTTCTTCTTCTTCTTCTTCTTCTTCTTCTTCTTCTTCTCTTCTTCTTCTTCTTCTTCTTCTTCTTCTTCTTCTTCTTCTTCTCTTCTTCTTCTTCTTCTTCTTCTTCTTCTTCTTCTTCTTTTCTCTTCTTCTCTCTCTTCTTCGTCTCTTCTTCTTCTTCTTCTTCTTCTTCTTTCTTTCTTCTCTTCTTCTTCTTCTTCGATATTGACTCGAATTGCTCAAGTTTCTCAACTTTTTCATCTTTGCTGTCTAATTCCTTGATTTTTCAAATTGCTCAATGTTTCTCACAAAAATTCGATTTTACTGTTTGATCCTTATGTTATAGATTTTTCAATTTTTCATACTTTGCTATCTAATTCCTTGAATTTTCAATTGCTCAAGTTCTCACAAAAATTCGATTTTTCTGTTTGATCCTTATTGTTATTTTTTCAGATTTTTGATGTTGATATTTTTTGGTGAATAAATACTTCTGCCATGATGATTAGGTTTTCTTTCTGTCAAAGAGAGGGGGGAGAAAAGTGGCCATTGAGGAAACTCTTCAATTTTTGTTGGATCCGTGGAAGAGGGATGTTGGAGTGTGGCGTGTGGTAGTAATGGCAATCCAGGCCGAATCCGACCCTAGTCCCCCCGATCCGAGGGGAAAAAAATCCGCTCCGAGAACACTTTAAAAAATCCGACTCTGAATTCGTTTAAAATCCAACTCACGTTGGAGAGTTGGATTCAAATCAACAAAAATAATCCGAGAAAATAATTCGACTTGTTGGATGTTCGACTCGACTTTTTGTAATTTTCATTTGTAATTTTTCCCCAGAGTTTTTCATTAGTTAATTATGTGTAATTGACTAATTGTACAATTTCATTTATAGTTTGTAAATAGATTATTTGAGTTTATTCTAATACATATTTGTATTATTGATACTATTAAAAGCGTGATAAGTATGTTCATTCCTATCATATTTTCATTACTTATGAAGTTATGACTTATGAATACTTTTTAACTTATTTGATTTTATCTAATTCTATTATTAGCTGTATTTATACTTATTAAAGTACTATATGTATGTTCATTTCAACATATTATACTATTGTACTTAATACTTACTGTTACTGATAAGTCATGAATGCTTATTTACCAATAACTCAAACACTTATTCCTGCAAATTTTTTTAATCACTTTCTATATCTATTGAATTAATTATTGTTTTTATCAAAAGTTAAGCTACAAATCATCTTGTATTATATATACTTCGCTAGATAGTACGATCACTTTATTAAATTTGTTTTTATCAAAAGTTTATTTATTAACAATTAAATAAAAACTAATTTTAATAATAGTAACAGTAGTATGTAGTTATAGTAGTAAATATTAAATATAATATATAATAATAATAATAATAATAATAATAATAATAATAATAATAATAATATATTGCCAGTGCTCCTCTTACACCACTTGCTAAACCTGGTGGGGGTATTCGGCCTATTGCTGTGGGTACTATTTGGAGGCGCCTTGTTTAAAAAGTTGGAACTACTCTAGTTGGACCGCGTTTGAGAAGCTATKTAGGAGATCTTTAGTTTGGTGTTGGGGTCCCTGTTGGTGGCGAACTATTATTCATGTTGTAAATCGTCTAGTGTAGGCTCGTGGGATTGAGGTTGGTCTCTCTATGTTATTGGTGGATTTTGAAAATGCCTTTAACTTGGTTGATCGATCTGCCATGTTGCGTAAGGTACGTCAACATTGTCCAACTCTTTCGCGTTGGGTTAAGTTCTGTTATTCTTCTCCAGCCAGGTTGTATTATGGCGAGCAGTCGTTATGGTCTTGTCAAGGAGTGCAACAAGGGGACCCTCTTGGCCCTCTTCTTTTTTGCTTTGGTGCTTCATCCTTTGGTGTGTCGAATCCGAGATTATTTTACCTTGTGCTTGCAGGTTTGGTATTTGGATGATGACACTATTGTTGGCAATACCTTGGTGGTTGGGAAGGTTTTGGAGTTGATTTTGGCGGAGGGACCTAGTCTCGGCCTAAATATTAATGTGGAGAAAACAGAGCTCTTTTGGCCTTCTGAGGACCCACGTAGTCGACTCGTGGGTGTTTTCCCTTCTGATATTGCTCGGCCTTCACATGGGGTTCGATTGTTGGGTGGGCCTATTAGTGGGCGAATTCTTCCTTCTATGGTGAGCTTGTTTCGCAAAGAGTGTCAAAGACCATTGTTCTCATGGATGCGGTTGCTGAGCTTCATGATCCTCAATGTGAGTTGTTACTTCTTCGTGCGTGTACTGGGGTTTCNTTATTGTTATAGATTTTTCAATTTTTCATACTTTTGCTATCTAATTCCCTTGAATTTTTCAAATTGCTCAATGTTTCTCACAAAAATTCGATTTTTCTGTTTGATCCTTATTGTTATAGWTTTTTCAGATTTTTGATGTTTGATATTTTTTGGTGAGTAAATACTTCTGCCATTGATGAATTATGGGGTTTTCTTTCTGTCAAAGAGAGGGGGGAGAAATAGTGGCCATTGAGGAATACTTCTTCAATTTTTTGGGATTCCGTGGAGAAGAGGGATGTTGGAGTGGTGCGGTGGTGGTAGTAATGGCAATCCAGGCCGAATCCGACCCTAGTCCGCCCCGATCCGAGGGGAAAAAAATCCGCTCCGAGAKCACTTTAAAAAATCCGACTCTGAATTCGTTTAAAAATCCAACTCCACGTTGGAAGAGGGTTGGATTCAYATCCAAAAAATAATCCGAGAAAATAATTCGACTCTGTTGGATGTTCGACTCCGACTTTTTTAACTTTTCAATTTTTAATTTTTCCCKCAGGAGTTTTTTCATTAGTTAATTATGTGTAATTGACTAATTGTACAATTTCATTTATAGTTTATGTAAATAGATTATTTGAGTTTATCTAATACATATTTGTAGTTATTGATACTTATTAAAAGCGTTGATAAGTATGTTCATTTCAACTTATCTATACTTATTCATACTTATGAAGTTATGACTGTTATGAATACTTATTTTAACTTATTTGGTGAAAAGAAAAAATAACAAGTTTGTTTTTAAAA
>SNQN01000235.1:0-47732 GCA_008642245.1 Bassia scoparia | reverse complement strand
CTCTTTTTAATTGAACTTTGGAGACTAACCTTCCGAGTAACCCTAGTGAGATCGCTGCCCCCAAGCTCATAAAGAAATTGGCATATTTGTATTTCACAAAGGTTGTTGCTTCTGCAGAATCCACATTCTCATTGTCTACTCGTCAGGTTGCCTTGTGGAAGTCCCAACAAGGTGATCAGTCCTCTGCATGACTCCGGACGATCRCGATCTCGGGCTTGGGTCAGACTTATCTTTCGGTTCTTTGTTATCGATTAGGTGTTCCTCTATTCTCCGTTTCGACGTCGTGCTCTTCTTGCTCACGAGTTTTTAATGGGGATATTTTCGGGGATCATGCCGTGTCTTGCGCAGGTTGGTGGGTATCAAGCATCGTCATAAATGTTGTTCGAGATACCCTTCTTGATGTCTGTTATCGGTCTGGGATTTCTACTCGCAAGGAGGTTAATGTTGGTTTACGGATGGGAACGACAGAGCTCTTCGACCAGCGGATGTGTTACTTTATTCTTGGGATAACGGCATGGATGTCTGTGTAGACTTGACGGGGTCCTCTCCTTTGACGCAATCTGGGTTGGRTGAGTTTGTACCTGGTCGGGTGGTTGTAGCAGCAGCAGAGCGGAAGAGGGAGAAGTATGCGGCGAGGTGTAGGGACATTGGCTACGGCTTTCTTCCTTTTTCCTTCTCTTCATTGGGGGAATTAAATAAGGGAGTTGTTGTGCATCTGAAGTGGATCCAGGCGTACTTTAGGGCTCAGGAAATTGGGGTGCGTGCAGTCGTGCACATCTTCAGCAGGATCGGGTTTGCTATAGCTAGAGGAGTGGGAGCCCAGATTGTATCTCGACTCCCCTCCAACTTCTTTTAGATCACTTGATCTTTTTGTTGCTTGTAACGCTTGCCACGTTTTGGTGTTTTTATAATAATAATAATAATAATAATAATAATAATAATAATAATAATAATAATAATAATAATAATAATAATATAATAATATATAAAATAATATAATATAATAAGATGATGACTGAATGATGATGGTATTGAAAGGCCCAAATACCAAATTCCATTAGGCATATACCCATGTTTAGTTGTTTAACCCAATAAAACATTAAAAAAAGACCCCTAACAAATTGAAAACAACTCACGTTTCAGTGCTTCAAAAATGATTGTTAAGTTTGATAAATATTGGAATGTGATTAATGTGATSTTGGTTGTTTCGATTTTGGATCCAAGAAGGTAAATGGACATTATTACTTTTTACTATAGACTTGTATATGACGAGGATCGTTATGATATTGAATGTGAAAAGCTTAAGAAATTATTGGTTGATTTAGTTTTCGATTATGAGATAATGGGTGCAAGTTATGATGACACTCTTCAAACTTCTTACACACCTTCCCCAATGGTCAATGTGAATGGCAAGAGGCCTATGGGGGCTATGAGTGAAGTTGAGGAATGTGAGAATTTGTGGGCAACACATGTTGCCCAACGACCACCAAAGAAGACTAAAAAAATGTGAGGTGGAGACTTTCTTGTTGGAGGATAGGCTTGTGGTTGAAMAGAGTAAATTTAATTAATCTTTTGGCTTGGTGGAGAGAACAATCACATAGGTTTCCTACCCTTTCTAAAATTGCTAGAGATATTCTTGCAATTCCTATTTCTACTGTTCCTTTTGAGAGTTTATTTCGCACTAGTGGTAGGGTCATTGGACCCCATCGTAATAGACTACTTCTAGAAACCGTTGAGGCTTTGATGTATCTACAAAGTTGGAGGCGTTCACAAACGAAAGGTATTTCTTCAATCTATTAAATTATTATTATTTGGTTAATTTATGATACTAAGTTATATATACTAATGTATGAACTTATATGTACATTCATAGATGATGTAAAGAGTGAGCTAGAATTAGCACCAATTTATGAAGATGAAGATGTGGAAGAATGAATGGAGGTGAATTTTTAATATGTTTGGTTATTCTATTATTAAATTACTAACCCTTTTTTTGGAAAAATTGAAATTAATAATCCCACCTTTCGGTGTTCTTCTCATAACAGTTTCAAGTGAAACTAATTTTTTAATAATCCCATCTTGTATCCTAGTCTGCTCAAAATGGGTCTTTTTACCTATAACCTATTAAACAGGTTATTTATTTATTTATTTTTATAAACTCGCCTCCCACCTCCCTCAAACCCATAATAACTACCATAACACCCACCCGGCCACCCTCAGCTTAACCACCTTCGTTGCCGGCCACCACTGTTATCTCGTCGCCCATCCTTCCCTTTGCACCGCCGCAACCACCACCATGAAACCAACCTATTCACTCTCACCCACGAAACCACCACCATCCATGAGCCCACACTCACCCATGAAACCAATAAAACCACTCACTCACAAACTAACCCACCAGCACACACTCTCCGACGAACCCATACACAAATACTCATCCACGATGATCACGAAACCACCACCACCACTCACGAACTCACACCCACCACAAAACCTTAACTACTTCACCAACATCAATACCACAAAACTTYGGGGAGAGAGAGAGAMATATATAAGAAGCTAATAGGAGGCGTGGCAACGAAGAGGGCGGTGCGGTCAAGCCAAGATGGTGGTTTTCGCTGGGGTAAATTTTGTCTTTTTGAGTAGATAGCGGATTGGCGATGGTGAGTGGTGTACTAGTGTTGGTGGCGGCAAATTGGGCGAAGGTAGTGATGGTTTGGCGAGTGGCGTGTCGTGTTGCCGGTGGTGTATTGGGGAATMGTGTACTAGCGAGCGGTATTCTAGGAGTTTCTGCATTGAATGAGAAAGACCTCATATTGTTAAAGTTTAAAAATTGTTTTAAAAAATTAAAAAAATAACTCAGCCAATCACAAACTGACACATATCCAATTTGACTTGTTTAGAAGGTTAGCAAGCTTATTCAACCGGTAATAGCCTATTGTGGGAAGATATTACCAAAAATTGGGATTATCCTAAAATTTAGTTCATGTAGGATTATTTTGAGAAGACCACCAAAAGGTGGGATTATTAATTTCAATTTTTCCTTTTTTTTGGCTAGTGTCACAACAACATTGAAGGTGAAAAATTGGAACTTGAAAAGATAATGGAGTATGGACTTGGAGGATTGTAGAAGAGTTGTATGAGACTTGTAACTTTTTAAATGAGTTTATATATTTAATTCTTGTACTAAATTAGACAAATTTTCAATTAGTGTTCTAGTGCGTATTTAGCATTGTTGTGTTTTTCATTTTTATTTTTATTGTAATTTGTAATTTTTAATTGTTATTTTGATTGCATGTTATGAATTGTTGTGCTAAAGTTATTTAAAAAGTGCTATGTTATTGTATAAGCCTTAAGGGTTTTAGGTATTATTATTATTATTATTATTATTATTATTATTATTATTATTATTATTATTATTGAATTTAAAAAAAAAATTCGAAAAATTATAAAATAAAGGAAAAACTCGAATTCGGGTCGGATCGGAGTCGGAGTCGGAGGCTACAGATAAAACTCGGATCGGATTCGGAGGGGCGGAGTCGGCTGTCAGAATCGAAGTCGAATTTGACGTRCGACTTTCTGAAGGGTCGGAGTCGGATGTAGCATAATTCGATTCTGATCTGCCATGTTGCCATCACTAAGTGGTGGTGATACAGTGAGAGGAAAGAGGAGAATAGGGGTGCGAGTAAGGGAGAGGGTGTAGTGGTGGGGCTGCTTGGTGGTGGCAGTAATGGAGATGGGGCTACCCAATGGTGGTGGTAATGGAGGTGGGGATTCTTGGTGGTGGCGGTAATGGAGTAGAGAGGAGAGATAAATGAATAAGAGGTGGGACCCACARGGCCACACGCCGGAGATGGTTTTTTGTTTCGCCTGAAAAACAACGAGGGTATTCTTTTACAAGTGTTTGCTAAAATGTGGGTAAATTTTTTTTGGAAAAAACTAGTGGGTAGTTATTTCTAAAGTTWTGAACAAAATGGATAGTTTTCAACAAATTTTTCAAAATTTAATGATCAAAGTTTAATAATGTATTCAATAAGAGAAATCAAACAAGATTCCTTATACATGGATATACGAAGTATATTTTTTTTTCCTTATATACTAAGGTCTCGCTTGGTATGGGGTATTGCATTAGGGGTTAATAAAAGTCAAACTTTATCAAATTAAGAAGAAAATATGTGAGTTAAGATGGTGATGGAGGAATAATTACATTTTTTSTGAAAAAAAAGGGAGAGATGGAGTAATTCTTAACCCAATATGAGGGTAACAATTACCCTAATGTGGAAGAGGGTAATTATCTCCCCCGAATGAGGGTAATATTTCCCCTTTTCCTCCCACCACCACTTCATCCCTTTATTTTCTCTAGTTTGACTTTTATTACCCCCTTAATATATTATCCCATACCCAGCGAGACCTAAAAGTTATTTACAAGATTCTCTTCATTTGTGAATAATAATGATACAACTCCAATGTCAATTTTTTTTMATATAAATCAAAGCCCATGCATAGATAGATAGATAGATGGATGGATGGATGGATGGATGGATGGATGGATGGATGGATGGATGGATGGATGGATGGATGGATGGATGGATGGATGGATGGATGGATGGATAGACAGACAGTTAGGTAAACGAGTAAATGTGTGAATGAAATTTTATGGGAAATAGTAATTTTGGGTGAATAGATTGGGTAAAATAATGAAAGTTGACTTTACAAATGGGTTATTCATTAATGTTAGAATAAATAGTAGGTAAAAGGTAAAAAAGTTATTTTTAGATTGGTTTGGAACATTTATTTGAAAACGGCRCAAAAAAAACTGAACATCTAATTAAAAACGGATGGAATATTTCATTTGATAATAATGTTGTTATTAATGAAAATATTGATGATTATCCGGTTGACATATATGATCCAAGAAATTTGGAATGACTTGATTCTGAATTAATTGATGTTTTAATAGCAAAGGGTCCCAAAAGAGATATGCCTATTGATAAAGGTCCTAAAGATAAGTATTTTAGACGATTTTCTGCAGCATTTTTCACTAGAATATTTCCTTATGGAGAAGAGTATGACAACATGATTGGCTTGCTTATTCAAAAGAGCTTGATAGTGAATTTTGTTTCTGTTCTAATTTTTTTTTTTTTAAAAAAAAGGGGCATGAAAAAGCTCAATTGGTAAATGAAGTATTTGTAATTGGACTCATAAAATATTAACATGAGAATTAAACAGCATGAGACTGGTATAAAACATGTTAAAAATATGGCTACTCGGTATGTTGAACCCTATGTTTTGATGAATGATACAACAAACCAACAAAGCAAACCCATGTGTGTTTATCTAATCACTACTACAAAAAAAGRCTAAGAGACCGGTTAAAAAAGGCCAAAGAGACCGCACAATAACCGATCTCTAGCTCACAGGGCTCTTAGGGTAAGAGACCGGTTAATTTTTGCGGTCTCTTATACTGATCAAAGAGACCGGTGCTTAGAATAACCGGTCTCTTATATAGTAAGGATAAGAGACCGGATCTAACTTAGCAACCGGTCTCTTATATGGTTTACTATGATTATTTTTTTACATCAAAGAGACCGGTTTTGATGGACAACCGGTCTCTTTGATTATTTTATTAATTAAAAAAAAAGTAAAGCAGGTGGGAGGTCCCACCTACTTTATTTCACAGCAGACATTTAAAATAGAATTAAACTACAGATGAGTATGGAGAACCCAAATGTTATGTACTTTGAGTTGTCAACCATATCAGTGCCATAATGCCTTTGTATAAAAAATTGCCTATATAGTAAAACAAKGGAAAGCTAGAGTGCTAGACTTTTGTGGCTTTACATAGACAGGTGGACTTAGTTTTACAGTCACAAGAGAATCTGAATGCAATAACCTTGCAATAACATTAGAAGTTTCAACCAAAAAGTTACAATAACATCACAATATATAATAAAGTTATAATCTAAAAATAAAAAATCAATGCCCATTGATTTTTCTTATTCCTCAATACTTAGGCTTCAATTCCTCAAAGCTCCTTCCTGTTAAAAAAAAATAGAAAGAAACCAAAAAAAATTCAGAAATTCATCAGAAAATCGTCAAAACTAATAAATAAAAC
Source organism: Bassia scoparia (assembly GCA_008642245.1). NCBI lineage: Eukaryota > Viridiplantae > Streptophyta > Magnoliopsida > Caryophyllales > Amaranthaceae > Bassia > Bassia scoparia. The sequence continues at coordinate 41,617 of SNQN01000235.1, read as the reverse complement.
GAAATCTTACAAAACAAGAAAACCACAGATCTGAAAGAAGATCAGATAGAAAAATAAAACTAAATCAAAACAATGAAAAAAAAGAAATTAGTCAAAAATCCCAGAAATTCATCAGAAAATCGTCAAAAATTCTAGAAATCGTCAAAAAATTCTAAAAAATCCATCAAAATTCCAAGAAATACGTTAAAAATAGAGGTTTAGAAGTCATGACATAAAAGGGCATAATAAAAAAAATAGGGACAAGCAGAAATTAAAAAAATACGTACATGACTGAATTGCTAAAATAAAACACCATTTGTTAAAAAAATGTCACAAAACTAAGAAATAAAAAAAAAAATCATAAAAATACAATCCAAAAAAAATAAATCAAAAAATAGAACGAAACTTACCAAAAACTTGAAACGAAATCGAGCTGACGAAGAAACCCTGATCACTCCACCTTATGCGGCGTTACGAGGGCGAAGAAGAGTGATGAACCCAGATCTATAATAACCAAATCATAGCACAAAATTCAGATGAACGACATATCAAAAAAAAAATCGAAAACGAAATCGGAAAATAAAATACACAACAAAGTCGAGAGAAAAAAAACAAAATCGAAAACAAAAAAAAATTCGAAAATGAAATCGACAACAAAAAACAAGAATGAACAAAATCGAAAAATAAGAATGAACGAAATCGAAAAATTGGAATAAATTGTAATTCAATTCAAAAATAACCTCAGTCAGAGGTTGATGAGGCGAGGAGAAGGATAAGGGTTGATGATGGGAGGAGTAGTCTCGGTGGTGTTGAGTGATTTGGGAGATTGTGAAGAATGGAGTTTGAAAAATGAAAGGAAAGAGAAAGAGGAAAGATCTAGAGAGGAGACTTTTCAGAGGGGAAAGAGAGGGGAAGAGAGGAGAGAGAGTGATGGGGTTTGTTTTTGGACAAAAGAATGGGAAAGAATGGGTTACAGAAGTTTTAGGCAGTAGTTATTAGTGACCATAATAAAGGAGAGTGGGGTTTGTTAGTTGGGGCCCATTAGTATCAAAGAGACCGGTTTTATCTTAAACCGGTTTCTTTGTTGGACWTAAGAAATGTGTTACATATAACCGGTCTTTTAGACAATCCTAAGAGACCGGTTTTCAAGAATATCCGGTCTCTTAACTTAAGAGACCGGTTTTCATACACCACCGGTCTCTTAAAACTGGTGCCAAATCCAATTTTTGTAGTAGTGAATATATGTGTTAAGTGTTGTGATTACAAGCTTTAATAATTCAGAGTCTTAAAGGAATGAGGATATCCTTAGGAGAAGGAAGAAGTTCATGTGACTGTTGAATGCATTAAAGGAGCTCAAGGAAGAAGCTCAAACATAGAAGGAAGCTCGAGTTCCTTGGTCGTGGCCTAAACAATTACTCGAGGATTGAAGATGCTTCAAGAGGAAGATCTTTGGTACAATAGGTTTAGGATTTTATATTTTAGATTTATTGTACGCTTGGTAGTAAAGCGTGAAATATTGGCTCATAGGATAAAAAGATTATAAGATAAAAGTTTGTGATTTAATCTATTAATGAATATTATTTCAGTGCTTTATAAAAAAATGTTTTAAATAAAACCTAAGTAACTTGTATATTTTATGGAATAAATTAAAGTCTTTTTTATAAAATGTTAAGAATAATTTTTTAGTTTATGTCTTTAAAACCCGTATCTTATATATCTTTGAAAAAGATGTTAAGAAAAATCTATTAAAATCTGTTTTACGGTTTGATGAGAAAAAGAGTTTCCTTAAATTGTGGAAAATCAGTTTTACAAGATTAAGGGAAACGTGATTTAACTGCTTGCTCATCAAGCTAACCACTTGAGATATTCTAGGAAGTTGTTAWAACAGCTATAATCTGCTTAGTGGTGATTGTGGGTTTGAGGCCTTGTTAGTCAAGTTCCACTAAAGCATTACTCCTACAAATATAGGGAGTTGTGTTTCTACGCTTACATGATCATACTATAAATACTCTCAGTTGGTAATTAAACAGAGACACTTGAMCAAAGAATTAATCAGAGACTTTACTTCATACTAATGTCAAGCATCTAAGTTTTATTGAGTTGTAAGTGCTTTAATCTGTTGCTTGAAGCGATGGGTTGTAAGTGTTTCATAGCCAAGGCATTTAATCAGAAATCGAGAGTTAGAGGGTGACCAATAGAGGGATTGGTTACGAGGGGTTCTAAAGTTTACATTGAACTTAAGAACGGTGTCTTTGATTGTATGTAGGTGTGGTATCCTAATATAATAAAGACGAAGTCCTGTGTTGTACAGGCCACAGTTTTTCCTCTCTAGGCGTTTGTCTTGAGAGTTTCTATGTTGGAAAAATCTCTAGTCTCAAGTTTCTTTTGTTTAAGTTTCTTTTAATTTTACAAAAACTAGTTTAAGTTCCTCAATACAATTCACCCATTGCATTGTTCAGTCGATCCAACACGGTATGATTTGCGATTAAGACTCCAAAATAATCAATAATTGATAAAGTAGCTCAAAAATTGATCAAGAAAGAAAACGAGCATCGGAAAAATGTCTTGTTTAGAGTTATTTCTATTGTGAAATTTCTTGCAAAATATAACTTGCCTTTCCTTGGAGGTAATGAAAGGTTGTATAAAAAGAAAAACATTGGAATTATTTTGGGATTAATTGAAATGTTAGTCAAAGTTGCTTACCGAATACTTTCCTTTGGAAAGTATGAGATCACTTAATATTTAAAAGGTTTAGCAAATTTCCAATACTATCATCATTTCATATATTATTCCTATGATTGTTGCATCTGTGGAGAGAAGTTTATCCATGTATAAGCTTTTAAAGTCGTACTACTTGTGATCTACAATGTCTCAACAAAGATTTAATTGATTATCTTGATAACAATTGAAAATGATTTCTTGGAGAATGTTAATTATGAAGATTTGATCGAACAGTTTGCTTCGAACAACGTGAGGAGAGAAAGAGTTTGATAGGGTGATTTCAATTCACTGTCCAACCAATATGTATATAACAATTTTGTTTGTTTTAAGAATTTGGACATGTTTGTTTTGTAATAATTTTTTTAAATCATTGGTTTATTGTTGAACATCAAAAATAATTATTTGATTATTCGATCGACTCAATTAAACTTTTATTGGGACGGCTTTAACACCTAGCCAATTTCAAAAGATCTTAGGATTTAATCTCATCCCCGTCCTTGCGACTCCGAAATAAAAAAAAAACACAATAAGTAGTCAAAATTATCTTTTACAATTCAATTAAGGAGTAGCAACTAATTTTAATTATTTATTGTTGGCAACATATAAAGGGCGAAGGGCATAGTGGAATAAATCCAAAATACAATTTACTTTCTTCAATTCCCTTAAATAAAACTAGCATTTTGAGCATGTGATGTGTGCATGTGTATATTTTACAATGTATTCTAATCAACATTAAGAATTTCATAATTGTTAATTACATAATATGTTATAAAAAGTTCTTTTTAAAGAATCCTAATTAATGAATAAACTAGTGTTTTGGCCTYGACGATGCCTCGGGTTATTGCTCGGGCCAACAAATATAAACAATGACGTGTTATATATACGGAGTATAATTGATTAATTTMTGATTTTTTTGTACTCTGTAAGTAAATTTTTTAGCATGAAAATAGTACTTGTAGTTGTAAAAAAAATTAGAGAATAATAATGCATCACCTTTAAATTAGTCAAATATGATTATGAAACTGAATAATAATTTATGTGATATGATAACTAATGAAATTGTTGTTGATTAGTGGTTAAAACCAAATCTTTTATTTCAAAGGTCATAGGTTTAAGTCCTTGTAATTGCATAATACCAAGTATTTTTATTTTAAGTTGAAACAATTAAATACATTGACACTTGTCACATTAGAAGGAGTCTGCGTGGCGTAACCACGTTGTATGACACTCCTTTTAATATATTTTTATAGATAGATAGATTGTTTATAGTAATTCTTAGTAAATTAAATGGTTTAACAACAATATTATTTTATCACCCATGATTTTACGGTTGTTGTAAAAAGTTAGTAACAAAAATATTGAACTTGGTCACTTATTAACAAAATGAAGTTTTCATTTAACTACAATTGCACTATAATGTGTATATGTACATACATGTTCATCATACTGGAATACATAAGATTAATATATACTTAAATACATAAATAGTATTGATGAGGTCTTGGTCTCGTAATTACAATGAAAGTATTGTGGATAATATGTTACAACTTTGAAACCTCACATCTCAATTTATAATAAGTATCACCCTTGTGGATCATTCATTAGGGGGAAAAACATTAAAAATATATAAACATACATTGATACATATAGAAATAGATTGGGTAAGAAAAAGTTTGTGTTCTTGAATGTTTTAAGATAGGTCGAAAAGTGTGATTTATATAGTGAATTGTACAAATTATATATTTAGAGCACCCGCAGCAACGACAAATTTTGTCAAAAATTGAGAGATTGAATTTGTCTTGAAGCTACACTAGTGAATTTTGGCTTGACAAAAATAATCATGAAGTSATAAATCACCAAACTCTTCGTGAGATGAAGAGTTGGATGATTGAATCGTAGGAGTGGGCCCCGCGCAAATATATCAATTCCCCTTTTTTCGCTGAAAAAGAAGCAAAACGATGTGTTTTGCTCTCTAGAGAGACAAAACGACGCCGTTTTGCTCTCTTATTTGGCTAAAAAAATTAAGGTGGCTGACACATTGCAGAACACGCGACCCAATAGCAAGCAGCCACGTGTCCTTTGCTTGGTTATTAAACCCATTGAATATCAATCGTATTTTGAACATTTCATTATTTTAAAAAAAATCCAAAAAATACCAAAATTCATAACTTTTCAAAATCTATAAATAGACACCCATATTGCTATATTTTTCTTCACAATCAAATTCATTCCTCTCAAAACCTTAGTTTTATTCTAAAAAAATTCTTAAAAATTGTTTTAATTCCTAAAAAATCTGAAAAAAAATCTCATAAAATTCTCTAAAAACTCTTAAATTTTCTCTAAATAATTTGGAGTTTGAGAAAATTAATTTCAATAAATTTAACCTTTGAAATTAATTTTTGTTTGTTATAGATCAAAAACAAAATAATGAATAATTTTCCTTTCAACCCTCCAAATTCCCAAAATTATCCAACTTTCAACTCATTTCAAGAATGCCATGCATACATGCAGTGGTTGCAAAATAACCCACCTCCGTAATCCGTTAATCTTTCTGATGATATTCCAAACACCCAACAATTCTCTACCCTAAAATTTTCTTGTTCTAAAATTCCAAACACCCAACAATATGATGTTCCGACGCCAAACCAAGGAAGCAGCAATAGAGATTGGGTTACTGGGGAAGATGACAAAGAAGATGGTGAAGAGGCGGATGTTGCGGAGCCTATCCTCACACCGACCATATTGTGCAACCCTTCTGAACAAAATCATGCCTCCAGCAAAGGCAGCAAACGGTCATGGTCTCACCATGAAGAAGAGGTATTGATAGCTTCTTATATGTTGCATTGTACAGATCAAATCATGAGCACAAACCAAAACAAGGCCGAGTTGTGGAAAAAGGTTTACGAGTCATACTAGGCGGCACGTGAGTCGAGGCCCATAGAACTTCCCGAAAGGAATTTGAACATGATGCAGATTCACTAGAAACGAATGTGCACWGATATCATGAAGTGGGTTGGGTGCTACGAGGAAGCTAAGCGAGTCATGCGCAGTGGTGAGAAGGAAAAGAACATAATCGAGCACGCCAAGACAATCTACCATCATCAAGAAGGTAAAAAGTTTTCTTATCAATATGCTTGGGAAACATTATCTGAGTATGAGAAATGGAAAACAAAGTTTGAACGATTTACTAACTGCTGTGGGAAAGAAAAAACGTAGCTGGGGACAATGGTACAAAGAGTGATAACAGTGGGAAAAGAGTTCGTATTGATGATGATGATGTAGATGATGAAGAAGGTGTGTCCACTAAAAGTGTCAGACCAGATGGGGTGAAGAAGGCAAAGGCGAAGGCTATACAGCAACGCAAGGGTAAAGGTGTGTCATCCACATCAAACGATGGTGCCTTGAGCCTGGATGAGAAGCTTCAAATATATGTTGATTTAAAGGGTAAGGATATGAACCTGCAGAGGGAGAAGCTAGAATTGGAAAAGGAAAAGGTGAGGAGAAGGAAAGAAGAGATTAAACACAGCATGTTACAAACTCTCCTAAGTAAGCCAATCCCATTAACTTCAAAAGAAGAAAAGATGAAGGATAAGTTACTGGCTGAGTTGTATGGAGATTTTTTAGCTAGGATAATTATTTGTGTTTTCCAATAGGTTGATCAAGTTTTATTATGTCAATTATGCTATTAGTGTTAATCTTTTCAATGTTTTCATTGTAATAGTGATTTAATTAATTCGAATTAATTATTTAATGAATATAAAAAATATTAATTAATCAGAATAAATTAATATTTTGCGAATAAGTTAAAGTGGCATTATATAATTAGTTAATTCTACATGCAAAAATTTATCCGAAAATTTATAATACTACAATTTCATATATATATATATCATGTTTTTTAATTACGTGACCCGAAAATTTAATTTATAACGAATTAATTAATTAATCCCTTTATAATAAGTAATCCGAAAATTAAAAAGTAAGCTGTAATTAGTAGTCATACGTAATTAATGAAAAACTAATCTCGATGAAGTAGTACCCAAATTTAGTTTAAGCATAATTAGTTAACAATATTTTAAAACAAAATGATGAGTTGGATGTGAGAGAAAGTGTTGTGGGGTAGAGTTAAAAAGTAGGTGAGAGAGGGATGAAGAGTTTTTTTTTTTGGTCATGGGTGTAAGAGCACCTACAATGGTGATTGTAATTGTCATGTCTCTAAGAGATAATATAAATCATGTGTTGTAATGGGGTAATGCAAAAAATCATGGAAAGACTCGTCTCCTTGCTCATCTTGGAACGACGAGAATGAAGACGCTCGTCATCTGGGTCCCACGCCAGCTGTGCGTGGGTAATAAATTTTTTTTTTTGCTTTGTTTAAGTACAAAATGACGTCGTCCAAGCCACAAGTAGTAGCTAAACGCGTCGTTTGACGCAAACACTGGTCAAAAACAAAAAGTTGCACGCTGACATTTGCAGGCTGACGGGGACCAATCCCCTTGCGCCACATGTCTGTACAGACCCTTTTCCCCAATTTAATTCATTTCGTATTTTGCTAATTTCGGGCATATAAAAAAATTTAAAAAAATAAAAATTACCAAAATTCCTAACTTTTCAAGATCTACAAAAAGACACTCATATTGCTATATTTTGAACTAATCCGAAATTAAGTATTAATCCGAAAATTATAAATTAATCCGAAAATTAACAGTTTAACAAATTAAATTTATCGCTAATCTTGAGTGATTATAAGCTCTAATCCAAATAAAACTACATTAAAATAGAATAAATAAAAGGAAAATGATGAGCTGGATGAGAGAGAAAGTGTTGTGGGGTAGAGTTAAATAGTAGGAAAGAGAGGGATGAAGTGATTTTTTGGGTCATGATTGTAATGAAGATGATGGAAATTTTCTTAATTAGGAAGATAAAAGATGAGTGAGAAAGTGGTAGAGAGAGGGATGACGGAAATTTTGGGTCATGGTTGTAGATGCTCTAAGAAGGGTGAAAGAAATTGTCTTGTGATGAAAAATGATGAGTGAGAAAGTGATAGAGAGAGAGAGGGATGAAGGAAGGAAAAATACATTATTGATGGGGATGCTCTTAACCGTCCTATTGTAATTAGAGTCTAGATTCATTGCATTAACATATAAATGACAATTGTTATAATTATTGTCTAGATTCATTATATTTTGTATTGATTGACATATGAATGACAATGATTTAATGTAAATTAACGTTCAAAGTTTGGTCAGTAATTGTAATTCTAAGAAATAAATTTAATTGATTGACTGATATTAATGGCTAAATTTTTTTGGTGAAAACTATTCAAATTACTTACTTAGATCAAATCTGCATGTATTGATTTATGTATTAATGTCTTAAAATTTTAATTTTAGGATGTTGTTTGAATTAATTTTTAAAATCCAATTTATTAAGGACGCTATTGTTTGTTAATAGGGGGACACCATTGCCCCCTATAGTGAAGAGATATATAATATATACATACAATTATCTCTTCATCTTTAAACATTCAAATTAATTAAAGTACAATGTTTTTCTACAATATCAATATATTTCTTTTATTTTTATTGTAAATGAGCCACCAGTGCGAAAATATACCTCTATTATATAAGGGAAGGGATGTGGTGGTGGTGTCTACCTAAAAGTCTAAAATACCCCTACTTCGCTTAGTTACAAAATAAAGATAATTTAAATAGAAATTAATAAAGTCAATCAATCAATAACAAATATGAAAATATCAATCACTTAGCAAATAATTAATTATAATCAATAGAATATAACAATTAAATCTTTTAATCATGTCAAAAAAATAGATGAATTAATTATTTGTCATTTTTTCTACAAACTATTAATTTAAATTATAACTATGATTTCTCAACAAAAAAAAAAATTGTAAGTGTCATTAACCAATATATACAAACTCTTTATTGCACGCTATGCGTGCGACAACATTAAATTTGATAATTTTATTTCGTAACAAAAAACGTTTGGACTATTTTAATGTCTTGATGTTCCAAAATTCTTGATTGATTTCGTTTATGTCTTTATAATTGAAAATGAACTGTGATTTTTTTTTTGTTATGAAATTCTTGATTTTTTCTCCTTCATGATATAATTTTTTTTAATTGTAATTATTGATTGAATTTTTGAATTGCGGTGGTTGATTATAAATTTTCATTTTAACAAATTGTTTTATTGTGATTGGTTCATATTTATTGATTGCAAGTAAATTAATAAATTGACTTAATTGTTATCTCTATTATATAAGTGAAGGGGGGAGGAAGATGGTGTCCCTCCTACGAAATGTCCACCATACACTTAATGATCCCCTATGAAATAAATGACTATCATATCCTTCATTATTTAATTTACAATGATTTAAAAAATACTTATCTCTTTTTACTTTTCAATTTGCCATAAATGTTGAAGAAGTTAAAAATGACATTGCTTTTGAAATTTCAACTAAATACTTCCCCCGTTCTTTTTTATTTGCATCCTTTTCCTATTTAAAAAGTTGCAAAATACTTGCATCCTTTCTTTTTATGGTAAATGATCCCCACAAAAAAATTACCACTATATCCTTATAAATATAATAAAATAATATAAACCTCATTTGCATGGGGGTACACTTTCAATTTTTCTTCTTCAATCAATATTTTCACTTTTTTCTTTAATACTCCGTATATAATATTCATTTTTTGGTGTTCACTCTCTTATTTCTCTCCCTTCTTTAATTTCTGTGTACCACTAGAAGGATGCGAGTAATAAAGATTACTAATTAASTAATGTTTAAAGTTTCCTCCAAAAAAAAGTAATGTTTAAAGTTATTTTCTTTTCTTACCATAGTAAACGTGTAACAATGAAACATTGCATAATCTAAGTTACACTAATAAAAAGAATTCCATTGACAAAATAATTTGATAAGTTTGACACAATGAGAAGAAAAATGTAAAACTTAAAATTTTATATTAAAAGTTACACTAATCAGATGATCTTTGTGATACGATAATTGGTGGACCAACATGGAAAATTTGGTGTAGTTATGACGTACAACCAATTACACTATAAAATTTGTGCACTAAGTATATGTCTCACATTATTATTCGTCAATCTATATTATTCAAGCTCAATTTTTTTCCTTAACTATTTCTTTATTTTAACATACTTCATATTTAACTAACGATGAACAAACAACTAAAAACCATTGAATTATTGATATAAGAAAAAACATACGAAACTCTATAAATGTTTTTTTGTTTGACACGCATGCATCGCATGCAAAAAATACTACTCCCTTCGTAACATATTTCTCGCAACTCTTTATTAAATTGTATTAACATTGTAAATAAACTTAAGTATGTTTAATTGTGTGAAAAGACAGTTTTACTATTACTAAAAAAAAACAAACACCATCACCCTCACCGTCAACCTTCAACACACTCGACACAGACACCACGCGTCTCACCACACCCAGCTACCACCGACCACCACACGGCCCAGCACACCCATCAACCACGCGGCTAACCACACCCTACAACACCATAGGACCCACCACACATGGCCACCATGTGTCCCACCACAGTACACCCAGCCACGATTCAACCCAAACATAACCAACGACAGCGAGGTCCCGGCCCAGATCTACAAACCCCACTCAACCCAAATTCGAAAGTCTAATCCCCAAAACCACCAATTCAAACCTAATCCCCAAACCAATTCGAAACCCTATTCCACAGATCTACAAACCTTGGTCACGATTGATGTCGTTGGTTACTGTTGTTGGTGAATCGCGAATTTGGGTCGCAACGGCAAGGGGTGATGAATCGTGAATTTGGGGGCGTGGTTGCTGCTATTGGTGAGTCGCGACGACGAGGGGCGACAGTGAGGGCTAGTGGTGGTTCGCGACAGTAAGGGACAGTGGTGGGCAACAATAGTGAGGTGTAGCTGTGAGGGGTGGTGGTGAAGGAAGAATGAAATTGAGGAGAGAGAAGAAGTTAGGGTTAGGAAGAGAGAGAAGAAGATGAAGTGATTTGAGGTGAATTATTAAGGTTCTAATTGGGGTGGGTGGGTGAATTAGTGAATGTGTTTGAGTAATTAAATGTGAGTAATTGGAGATATTAGTAATGATTAAGTATTGTTTAGAGATATTCGTAAGGGTAAAATGGTAACTTTCATACAAAAAAATAACCAAATATGGAAAGAAGTGCAAGTGTTGCGAGAATTATGTGACAGACGAAAATAGAAAGAGTTGCAAGAATTATGGTACGAAGAGAGTAATATATATTGATTAGAGTTGATTGAAATTATTTTAGGGATGTTTATATGTTGCTTTAAGGTATTCTTTTTACTTGAAGGGGGTAACATTGTCATTTAGGAAGGGGACACCATTACTCCCCTTAACTTATATACTTCATCCGTTTCAATTTATTAACAACTTTCATGTGGGTTCGAACTCCTAGACGAAATTTGTAAATTGTGTATATAGAGTGCAAAAGACTATTGTCATTACTAATTAAGAGAGAGAAAAAATATACAATCATGTTTAAAGTTTTTCAGTAAGGGTAAGTTGGTCATTTCAAACTAAAAAGTTTATTATAGATGAAAAATAAATGAAAGTTACTAGTAATATGATATTTCCCAAAATGTCAAAAATTGCTAGTAAAATAAAACGGAGAAAGTAATAGAGATCATGGAAAACATCATTAAAGTATGATTGAATTACAAATTCACAAGTAGCTTGCATACATTTAGCTCAAAATTAAAACAATAAATGATGCAACAATAAAATATTTTATACTATGGATAGAAAAGTACTCATCAGCTTCTTTTGGTTTAGTCCAAAGTTGATTCTAAAATGATTTTCCATTCCTTAAATTTGTTGTAATGTTATTCAATTGCATGACATGAAAATCTAGATTTACTTCAACATAAGGGGGCAAATGTGTAATAGTATTTCAAACTATTGTGCTGTACAGAAATAGTGCAAAACCTTAGATACATTTTACATGTTAACACAAAGTAAATTACTGCCAACTAAATGATAATAATAAAATAAATAATTAAAGGATGATATAAAATCATCAACTACTATGCCTTGTGCCATGCAAATCATACAACCATCATCAACTGCGATTGCTCTTAAACGTTGAATACACATTCAAACTATAGTTGGAATTCGGAACCATCCTTGTTGATTCCATTCTTCTTGTTCATCTCCATTCAAAGATTTTTTAGGATCATTGGCGGATGATATTCAGTATTCACAGTAGAAGCTTGTAAAGGTGCTGAGCCGCTGAGGGAAAACCAAATTGACAATTGGGATGTGGGTAAAGTTCTGCAGAAAAGATGGAAGAATCATGGTTTACACTTCTCTTCAGCAGTATGTCTATCAAGAAGGGGGACCGCCAGACAGGGGATTTATCGTTGTACCAAATACAGCAGTTGGTTTTATTTGACATAAACTATCAACTGTAGAGTTTGTTCTAATATTTGTACATTTAAATAACTGCAAAACCTAAAATCAAGAGCAAAGACTCGATCCCGCGAATCATTGTTGATATGAAAAAAGAAGACATTAGAAACAAACTCTTCACGACCAAACACTCAGCAATATCATCAAAGATATTTATGTGACATAATTGTAGCGACAACTGTGTCCACGATGAAATAATAGATCTTGGCTACAATATTTGAAATTACCTTCAATTGAGCCTCTGCAGCTGTGTCATCCAATCACACATTTTGCTCTCAGCTCTTTAACACAAGGATTTATCATGGTCATCCATACTGGTTAAGTCAACAGGATCATCATCAGAATCATTGAAGTCCTCATCTTCATCATCAGAATCATTGAAGTCCTCGTCTTCCTCATCATCAGAATCTGAATAAATCATCGATTCACTCTGCAGAGGATGCAAAAACAAGTGGAGAAGGACATCAAAACCAATTAACAGAAGCCAAATGCCCCTTAGGCATCTCCCTCTCTGTTTGAACCCATCCAACCCATCCCGACTGAAAGTTTAGATATAAAGGAAATACACTTCCATCAAAATTTCACAAATGACAGAGATGTAAAATGTCTCACTTGATTGATTTTTGAGACTCTGTCAAACTCTTCATCTGAACTCATGGCTTTTCTATCTTCTCCGGCACTGCTATAGCCCTGTAAGTGATATGAAATTTAACTAAAGATATATAACTGAACAAATAAGCTTATAATGAAAGTCCAATGATTTTGAAAATYAGAGGCTCTATTAAACAATTTATATACTCCATCCATTAAAAAGAACTATCATATTTCTTTTTATATATAAAAACCTTACCAATCTTAATCATGCCACGTCTCATATATCTATATTCAACTGATAACAATTATGAAGTAGAAGGTTAAAATGAAAAAATAACTGAAGTGTTAGAACTGTGGGAAYAAATGGAAGAGAGTGAAAGGAATAGGCAAAGGAATGCATACAACAGAAATTCTGAAAACTGGAACTGAATAATAGCCAAGTAAAGTCACACGGTCAAACCCCTTTTTTGCATTTGCCAAGTAAAAATAGGTTTCACTGGACATTCTAATGTTTGATGAATTTAACTATTATTGATGTGGCAGGAGATTGCATTTATCTCAAAGAAATTCCATTAGATGGCCCTTAAATTGGCGAATTGTTGAAATGATGATTTCTGTGCAGCTTGATCAAACATTAAAATCTCACCAAACCACACAACAATCATGAGAGGAGAGTGATTAAAACAATTGTGGTGCGACGAAAAACCAACTACTGAATATGCAGATAAATCAATCAATCAATCAATCATAGCCTTAATCCCATATGTGGGGTCGGCTAACATGAACCAAATGTGATTATTCCGGGAGGTCATCCACATAAATTTTCCTCCTCCACTCCCTCCGATCGAGAGCCTCACTCTCTTGCAAATCCAACTGCTTCAAATCTTTTCTAACTCCTTCCCACCAAGTCATTTTTGGTCTCCCTCTACCTCGTTTAAAATCCCCTTGATCCCACTCTTCCACTCTTCGCACCGGTGCCCCCTGACGCAAGCGGTTTTCCCTTAACTTGCTTGCAATATCTGCAACACCAACTTTCTGGCGGATAACTTCATTTCTTATTCGATCTCGTAGAGTATTCCCGCACATCCATCTTAACATCCGCATCTCGGTGACCCCAACCTTTTGAAAATGCTCATTCTTGGAGGCCCAACAGATCGAGTTACATAAAAAATGTAAATTTCCGGGAAGACATTATAAATGATGAGAATATCTAGTGGCTCAATCAGAACATTATGTTAGAAGTAAAAAAAAATTAACAAGAAATTTAAAATAAAGAAAAAGATATGAAAAGGAATATGTAGCTAATCTTGTGCGGTCAAGCTTTTAATTGTGGACCTGTGGAAGTTAGGACTCATAATAGTTCAATTTAGCATGGGATATTAATGTTCATCTGAACATCTTATATGGAAAAAGGAAAAGAAAAAAAAATGTGCTAAAAATATCCCTTAAGCACACCTTGCTCAAGGGAGCATTGAGGTTTTTGAAGACCGTGGCGTCCCTCTTAAATAGAAGGGAGAATTTTATAGGATAGCTATTAAACCTTAAGCTATGGGTCACACTGTTTGGCTTTTAGAAAGCATCATATTAAGATGTAGAAGTATGTTGAGATGAATATCTGGAAACACTTCAAGTGATAGAGTTTGAATTGAAGTTATCATGTCGGCAGAGTAAGTGATAAGTATCAAGGACAAAGGGGAGAACTGACTGTGTTTATTAGGCATGTGGCCCACATGAAAAGTCACCCAGCAGATACTCCTGTGAGGGAGGTGGAAAGTGGACAGCTAGGGTTATGGAAATTTTAGAAGCGGCAGAATGAGATCTAAGATAACTTGGATAGAAGGTCTTGAAAAGGATATAAAGTATCTGCGGATCTTCCTTTATAAGAGAAATCAGAACTCGACAAAGAGGAGTGGACGAACAATATTTTCCCATTAACCTTCTGTTTCTTCCCTTATAGCAGAAACAAAAATGTTTGAGCAACTATTTGTTTAAAACTATTTAATAAAATAATAAACTTTTTAATTAATTATTTATACTAAGCCTACGCTGATAGCTACAAGTCGACTTCTTGTAACCCATGCTTCCAATGCATAGTGGACTTAAGGAATCAAATTTCCACTTACCATATCCTTCTTCATTTGGTCTATATTTTTCTCCAGTTCAGATATATGCTGACTGAGGGCCTGCAAGAATTAATCATTATAGGTAAACTTAGAGAATTAGTCCTAAACTTGATTATAGTAAATAWTGTAAATTAAAAGTAGAAAAATCAAGACATAAGAAACCATCAAACCTCATGGCGCTGCAGAGCAATTGCACGCTTTAAAGCTTTCGCCTTTGTCAAAAGATTTCTAGGTCTCATGCTGATAGGCCTTTGATAATTCTTTCCACGGTAATATATAAGAGCATAACCTTTTGGCACCCGTTCTATGGCAACCAGTATGCCACCACTCTCATACTCTAATAGTCTTGCTGTATCCTCCACAAAAGCAAGGGTTTTCTGTTTGCTGATTAACTTGACAAGTTCTCTATGCTTCCAATGCAAATGCATATTTTCAATAACACCATCAAATATTCCACGGACACCTACAAAATAAATACAAAAGCATATGATGAAGTCACCTATGCATGAGCATGGACAAACTTTGATCATTGCTCACAAAAAAACAAACATATTGTAGACATGTAGAATACTGTATGCTCACCAACAGGCAAGTACGCCTTCATTCTCAAGCCAATTTTGCGAAACGTAAACCTTTCCTCATCAGTTATAGTTTCCTGGTCATCAGATGGACCAACGGGTACCATTGTTGCTTCTATCTTTGCTAGCAATGTCTCTYCTCGAAGCTTCTTGGATTGAGCCTGATCGCATGTAGAATATTACACACCATGATAAGTCAACCTTTAACATTGACGATGAAGATGGCAAGGAAAACGATAATAGCAATATTATAACTTTTAAGATTACTATTACTTAAAATTAATATTGCCGTAAAATAACAATGGAGCGCCTGCAGCCATGGCAAGCCAAACATCTCCAAAATGTATCGAAGAGTTACAACYGGTTCCACCTTCTAAAAGGGGTTTATATTAARACTCCGCCAAAGTGTTTCAAGACATGGTGTGAATCTGAACTGAAGATCAGAAGCAGGTTAGATCTTTTGTTGATCTCTTCTCAACGGCTCTCTTTTGTTAGCATTCATAAGAGTTGTTAGTCAAAATAGTTTTCTAAATTTCCTTAAGCCACCAATAAACCAGACCTGGTCTATGGTTTTTGGTTTGTACATTTGTTCAATAAAAACATTTCAAGAAATATATTTTAGTTTTTCAGTGAAAGCGTAATCTTTTAACTTGGGGTCATACAATGAACAGAATTGCTGTAGGCCTAATTACCTAGTTGTTCTATGTTGCATTCTCATGAACCTTGTTTAATTATAAAAGAAAGAAATTGAGTTTTCAAAGTCATAAAAAGACATTAAACAAGCACCCAAAGCTACAAAACTAAATCATCGAATCCATTATTCGACGATCTATATCCAAAGCAGTTTGATGCCAAGTCTATCCCAGGCATTTAACACAACTACGAAAATAAACCTAGGTAGGTCAAGCCACATAATCTGCTAACAACCATGGGAACATGAGAAATGCACACGAATGCACAAAAAACATAAAGTGAAGTAGTGAACAGTTGAGCACTTATATTTGTTATTGATAGAACTATAGAAGATAGCATAAGAACGAGTCAAGTGACTGAGTGAGGAATATAACTGAAGCACATAGCACAATGAACTTAGGCAATGTTAACCCTTCACCATGATTAAAGAAAAAAAAAACACTAAACTAAACTTTTGGACCACACAGAAAAACCACTTTGATTAATGTAGCTGACTCCTGACTCCACTTATGGGATTAATTGATTGATTCCATTGATATGATAGAAAGACTAGAAACTTGAAAGAAGATAACATAAACAGAAGTTGCGCTTACATGATAAAGCTGAAATGATAGAAAAGAAGAAACAAATAAATTGAGTTGCATATCCTACTCCACCACAAAGGACATCAAATCGATGATATTACACTTAAGAATGAAATTAGATATGCAATATTATTAGCCAAGTGTTCTTGGTTAAAGAGACAAGCCTTTGAAACTTGAAAAAAAAAACTTGATAATTCTAGACGAATGACTTGTCTAAACTTATTAGTATGAAACTTAAATTTAATTCTGAACAAGTGAGCTATAAGCATTGGTRGATACTAAAGATGACAAATAATAAAATGAATACTAAAGTAGAGAGAAACGTTAACTTTATCATAAATTTTTGTCTAATTCATCAACAATTTGTTATCCTTTAATTGTGTCAAACTAATGGAGGTAAGTGATGGTGAGGTGAGGTTGGACAAAAAGGATTTGGCCATGAGTGTTTTAATGATCTTGGGCTAATCATTTAAAAGAAAGGTGATATTGACCAAAATTTGGCTCACATACTTTTAATGTCTAYTACGCCCTTCCCCTTACTACTGATTCCTTGCACAACAAAGACTTACATTTTAGTTGCAACTTGCGAATTAATGGAGATATGTTGTCTCAAACAGCTTAAAAGTATTATTTATTTATTTATTTTATGAGCTAAATTGCATAAAAGCTGTGCAAATTCCAATATAAAAACTCGGCTAAAGTCATATTTGGAGGAGAGATTAGAATGCTTACTAGAGCTAATTTATGCTCAACTCGTTTGACCTCCTTTATGTTTTTGGCAGCAGAAGCTTCTTCTTTCATCTTTTTCCGCTCTTCGGCTGATATTTCACTGCCCCACCTAGATTGGGCTTCGTAAAACTCAGCTAATGTACCAGCAGGTGCATAGTCATCACCATTAGAACTAGTTGCATCAAGTGATCCAATACGTGCATTCTCTTCAGCATCTTGGATTTTTTTTGTAAGTTCTTGTCTTTCCAACACAGCAGTTGCCACACTGCTCGGAAGAAAATCTTTTCCACGATATATAACAATAAAAAACTTGTTTCTCAGCAACAAGGTACCTCCTGTTAGTGTCTGCAGCATAACCAATGTGTTACAATCAAGTTTACAAACAGATTAGCAGACAGCTTTTTCCATGGACAATTGAAGCAGAAATTGTGATTAAGACAACACCTACCTCAACTGCATATGGCATAGCTAAGTTGCAAAACAGGAAATGAGGCACCAAAGTAGAGTCAGTTAAAAGACTATAATGAACAATTTTGCAATAAAGATTCCATCCAAGCTATGAAAGCTCCATACAAGACATATATTAAGTATTATTAAAGGTAAGAATTACAGGTACTACTATTCAAGCCTATGAAGACGTGTTAAAAAGTTTTTCAAACAAATAATAGTCATTGAGGCACTGAAGAGCATATCAGATTGATTTCAATGATCTCTAAGAATTTTATTGTTTTATACTTTTATCTATATACAATGCATATTAACGACAAATTCTAAACCACTTAGGGGGCGTTTGGTTCATATAATGGCATGGGTTTGGAATCAGGAATGAAATCAAGGTGGTATGGGTTTGGAACTCCATATTTGATATCACGTGTTTGGTTTTACTTGGGAATGATTTTTATTTGTTGGATATAAAACCTAAGGTATGGGTTTGAGCCATACCCACCTCCTCCCTTGGGTTTCAAATCTAATATTTTATCATACAAACAAAATGTATGTGTTTTATTGATTCTCAACCCATACCTCATTCCAAAAACATGTAAACCCCCACTTAAAAAAAACGAAAAAAAAAACTGTTTTCTAAAAAAAACATTCTGAATATGTATAATAAATACAAAAGAGAGTATTTATATATCACAAAGTGGAGTTAGCTCAAGTGGTTAGATAGCTTGTTTCTAGTATGTAGGGTCATGAGTTCAAACCCTATTGTCAACAAAATATTTATTATTTTTGTTCCCCTTTCTTTTGCACTCTTTGCTTTAAATTTTTACTTATAATCCCTTTTATATTTCATTCCTACACATTTATATATTTTTTTCCCATGATTACATCTTCCCTCTTTTTAATATTTATTGCCTTCTCAATAAGCTTAAATAATTTATTGTTTTATAAGAATTAATATTAAAATGCCCTTTAAATATAAATCGGCTATAGAAAAAAATTAAAATTTGTTGCACACTTCACGTACATATGAAACTAATTTTGTTGAAAATTTGAAAATTGTCTAAAAAATAGTGAAATTTTTTTGCACGCTTCGCGTGCATATAAGACGACTAATTTGGCTGAAGTTTTCAAAAAAGACTATAAAAAAAACAAAATTTGTTGCACGCGAAGCGTGCATATAAGGCTAATTTTGTTGAAATTTTAACAAATGATCGAGGTTCAATTAATTAAATATAATAAGATTCTGTCAAATTATTCATATTAAACTAATTTGCATTTTTTAAAATATTTTTATTCGTATATGAACATTCATAATTTGTCCCCCCAGTTTTAAAATCCTGTGTCCACCACTGCCTTAGATGACAAGCCCTGTTATGGAAACCAGAAATTGTTATTTTTATCCATGGAAAAAGACTAAGGACAGTTCAAAATTTAACACGTGATATAAAAAATAGCACAACTTTATTCTATAAAACCTTTACAACAGACAATAGGAGGTTGTATAAATGGCAAACTAGTTTAGCAAAGGAACTTAAGCTGAAAATTGCAAGGAACATATAGAAAACAAGTCAACTCAATTAACTTCCCTGGTGGTGACATTATAGTTCATCAATCGATTGCAACACTATACATTGTGTTTTTGGGCATTGAGATGATAAGAAAATAAGTTTTGCACTGAAGGGAAGATAAATAGTATAAAWGAAGGATGACACAATTGATTAAAGCAATTAATATGGAYATACATTATATGTCTAAGTTTAAGTATCTTGGGTCAATCATCCAAAATAATGAGGATATTGACCAAGATGTGGCTCATAGGATTAAGTCAGGGTGGGTTAAATGGAGAGCGGCTACAGGAGTGTTATGCGATCGAAGCATCCCTTTAAAGCTGAAGGGAAAATTTTACAGGACTGCTATAAGACCAGTTTTGCTTTATGGTACGGAATGTTGGGCCTCCAAGAAAGAGCATTTTCAAAAGGTTGGGGTCACCGAGATGCGGATGTTAAGATGGATGTACGGGAACACTCTACGAGATCGAATAAGAAATGAAGTTATCCGCCAGAAAGTTGGTGTTGCAGATATTGCAAGCAAGTTAAGGGAAAACCGCTTGCGTTGGTTTGGGCATGTAAGACGGAGACCTCAGGGGGCACCGGTGCGAAGAGTGGAAGAGTGGGATCAAGGGGATTTTAAACGAGGTAGAGGGAGACCAAAAATGACTTGGTGGGAAGGAGTTAGAAAAGATCTGAAGCAGTTGGATTTGCAAGAGAGTGAGGCTCTCGATCGGAGGGAGTGGAGGAGGAAAATTTATGTGGATGACCTCCCGGAATAATCACATTTGGTTCATGTTAGCCGACCCCACATATGGGATTAAGGCTATGATTGATTGATTGATTGATTATATGTCTAAGTTAATACTCCTTCTTACGGCCCTTAAAAAAATACTCCTTTTTACGGAACAAATGTTTTGTTATTT
The DNA here is from genome assembly GCA_008642245.1 of Bassia scoparia. Lineage (NCBI taxonomy): Eukaryota > Viridiplantae > Streptophyta > Magnoliopsida > Caryophyllales > Amaranthaceae > Bassia > Bassia scoparia. Next base: position 21,209 of record SNQN01000235.1, on the reverse strand, counting down.
GAAGAATAGGTGTCATGGAGCAAGTTTATGTAGGCAAATCATAAATTAGATTAGGCAATTAGCTGAACTTTGACACAATATAGACCTCATCATTTTCCAGCTCTACAATGTTGCTATCCTAAAACCAGTCTTTCAACCAAGCTCATAATCTGCATCATGAGTGTAAGTCCATCACACATAACAGCTTGCTTAGGTCTTGTGTCGTGTCTCCTGACTTTGGAATAAGGAAAGTTTCTAAGTAAAGCTTCGTTACTACTTACTAGTATTAGTTTATTAACAACTATACATGAAATTGTTGCTAAACAATTGTTTATGGCTAGGAATTCTAGGTAACAGCAGTGCAAAACAAATAATAAAAATGGTAATTTTGATGCAATAAAAAAGATAGCTTTGATGTGAAAAGAGAATAACTGTAACAATAATAGAAATATTGGACTTGTATATTGTGATAATAATAAGTAGACGGTGAGTAGGCAACAGTGAGACACTCCCAAATTCCCAATAAAATTACAATACACCATAAGCACTCATTTTTTTCTGAATGACTCAATCACGTGACACTATTTTCATTATATACTACCTGCCACTTTTATGAACTTCTTGATTTGTTCACCGAGACATGCTACAAAATCCCAAAATTGCCCTTCTCCTTGATATGGCTAGAATAAATAAACAATAATGTAAAGTGGGCCTCGGATAGTTCATGGCAAAAGTTTGGATACAAACTTACAGATTCAAGATATCAAGAGGTAACAACTACGCTCGAAATTTGAAAAAGAACATATGTTGATAAACACATGAACTCATCACCACACAACTTTCTTAAACACTTGACCCATTTCATAACATTATCTTTCATGAATGATACTCTCATGTCTGAAAATCTCTTACTTCTTCCACAAGCATCAGCATAATACCACATGGTTCCTGCCTTCTCCCATCAACTTTCAAGCAACTTCATCAAAGTGTTATAGCACTCAAACAAAATCCACACATGCACTATCATGCTGCTCACAAGGTATACATTTAAAGTATTGTTCTAGCACCAAGTACAGAAACTAATTCATCCTTGAAAAATCCAGATAAGACACCATATCACAGGACCATCCTACTCCCTTGGTACGCTAAATATATCATCATTGTTCTGCTTCCTAGCCTATGAAATAACTGGAAAACATGTGATTGCATTCTGTTGTGGCTCCACCATGTTCAAAACATATAGGCATCGCGATCTTCAAATATTAAATTATACAGCATCTTTGTCATGGTTCCGCCATCTTTAAGATCAGAAGGTTAACAGAACAAATCTTATAATATATAGCTCTTTAACCATTTGTGGCACTTTTCTTTTAGCAACTGACTCTAGGTGGTTGGACTTTTGTTTTTCTATTGCATATAGGGCTCATGCTAGTGTGACAACGTGCTGCATGCTTTTAGTCTAAGGACCATAGCTTTACATACATAACAAACAAGTCATCGATTCATGTAACAGTCCTCATATAACAAGGTGATCATTCCTCATATAAATAAGGGAACCATTTGTGGCACTATGTTAACAAAGATTTATAATTTCGTAAAGCTACTCCATGATTTTTTTTTTGGGATTTTTCCTCAGGTACCCATGAGGTTTTGCTTAATTATTCATGTACCCTCGAATTTTTTTTTATTCCTCAGGTACCCCGACCTTTGAAAAAATAGATGAAATACCCTTACTAAGACGGAAAAACTAACACCGTTAGTCTATTTCCCTAATTAACCCCTAATCTCTTCTCTCTCCTTCCAAATCCCCCATCATCATCCCTTCTCTCTCCTGCCTTCTTCCACCTCCATTACTAAGACCACCATACACTCCACCAAATCTCACCAGCCACCCATCTCACCAGCCACGAGCAACCACCCATCTCACCATCACGAGTAGCCACCCATCCCACCACCCACGAGCAGCCACCCATCCTACCASCCACGAGCAGCCACCCAACAACCGCCACATCTCACCACCCCACGAGCAACCACCCATCTCACCACCCCACGAAACCCTTGAATTCACATCATAATCTTACAACCTTGCTATGAACACTCGTTCTATTACTCTTACCTGCTACTTCGAACACCACCAATAACAATAATGTGAACAACAACAACAGCAACAATTCAACACCACCACCAACAATAATTTGAACAACAATTCGACACCTACAGTAGTAGATCTTGGCGAATTTGATGTTGGTGCCATTAATGGAGAATTAATAGCAACAACAACACAATAWTTTGCACAAGACCAACAACACAATAAAAATGTGAGAATTCAAATATTACATACAGTAATGGAGAATTTCATAATTTCATAATTAGGTAATTCCAAGTAGAGGGGTACAATTCGATGATTTCTAGATCAGGAGGTTGATGAAATTGGTATGAGAGAGAAGTTGGGATGAGAGAGAAATTGCAGTGGTGGAGGTTTAAAAATGGAGTAAAATGGTCGTGGTGGAGAGGAGAGATAAAGGAAGAAAGAAGCAGAGGAGAGGAGAGGGAAGAATGGAGATGGAGGTTGTCTGTGGAAGTAACAACGAAGGTTTAACAATGGAGGAGAGAGAAGGATGGAAGGAAGGTGGAGTATTAAGGGAGACAGAGGGGTTAATTAGGGGTTAATTAGTGGGATTAGGTGTTAATTAGTTGAATTAGGGGTTATAAACTAACGGTGTTAAATTATTTAACGGTTTTTGGGTCATTAAGGGTATTTCATCTATTTTACCAAAGGTCGAGGCTCGAGGGTACCTGAGGAACAAAAAAAACTCGGGGGTACATGAATAATTAAGCAAAACCTCCAAGCAATGTACATTTCAGAAGGCTTATCAAGTAATGTACTAGAGAAGATAATTTTTTTTAAAGGGAACTAGACAAGATAATTTTATCTTCAAGCATTGTTGGCATATACATATTCCATTGGAAGTATAATACTTCTAGGAAGAGAAAGTAAAATTAGTTGAATGACACAATGAAGGTCAATAGTTGGATATAGGAAAATCAGGTTGATGCTGGAAATTATGATAGTGTGGCAAACTTATTTGAAACTTTTCTTTTCTTTCATTTCAGCATTACATCATATGAATACATTACTTTACATTACATATTCTAGATTTTTCTACCAAGTTTTATTAACTATGGTTAATCCTGTATTTTTACAAACAAAATATTTCTAGAAGATCATTTTTCTACATTTTCTTTATATCATACACTCTGGAACTAAATATATTGCAAAATAGCTTCAATGCACAAGAAATTTCTTAGATTATTCATAAAACATTGAGGTTTTTGTAGATTAACTTTTGCGGTGGAAAAGTATAGGAGGAGAAAGAAAATAGACAGGGGACTGTACAGAACAAACTGACAAGAAATTGAAAAATAGATAAGAGCAGATAAAAAAAAAAAACGAGGTGAGAAAGAAGTTTACCTTCAACTCTTCTGACATCAGTTTATTGTTGGTATTCTGGATTCCTCGTTTTACAGCAATCTTTGCCACTAAACTCTTTTCCCAGAGCTTAATTATAGCAGTTGCCAAACCCTGATGATTTCTATTTCTACCTTTACAATGAAAAATAAAACTGACATCAATAACAGAAGAAACAGATAAATTAGCACTAGCACCATGAATTTCATTACACATACCAAGAGCAAAATGACAAGGAAGTGACTTGGTAAGTTTCCGCAAATTGGTCAACTCAGCATTAGTCAATCCCACCCGCATCCCAACTGGAAGTAGTCTCAATGGTGGTTTGAAATCAGGAACAGTTTGAGGAAGCAAATCACCATCAACAGGAAGAACTCCTGTACCCCACCAATCAGTAAATCGAGGACCCAAACTATCAAGAAGATCATTGTATTCAGCTTCCTCTGCTGTCAGAATTTTGGGGTGTTCCAGAGTCTTTGCTTGTGGTGAAACAGTTTCTGGGGATGCACCCACATCATTTTCATTATTTACAGCAGCGATATTTACAGAAGACGTATCTACCAAAGGTTTAGATTGTGGACCCTGATAATTACTTCCACGATAAACCACCATAACACTTCCTGATCTCCATATAACTAGTCCTCCAGATCGACGCTGTTGAAGAAAAATGTTCAAAATAAGGAGACAAAACATAAAAATCAATGAAATCCAAGATGATTGTGCGAAGTAACATTGCCACCACCTGTGACTTAAAGCTAACAATCCAAAAAAGTCATAGAATTTCAGCAAAGTGGTTCACTATACATGTAGTAATCAACATACACCCACTATAATAAAAAGGAGGAAATTTTGAGCAACCTAGGTTAGCCCGTGACAAAACTACCTAGGTTAGGAAAATCCTTGTTAGTCACTCCCTTAAATTAAAATCCGGCATTGATTACTAAATTCCGGCCACTACCACAGCCATTCGAACCCTAAATTGCACCACCACTACCATTCGAACACCGAATCTGCACCGCCTCATATCCGTAATTCGAACAATTCAAGACCTAAATCTTACAATTCAAACCATAAATCGCAAAATTGGACCCTAAATAGGCGAAAATATGCAGAAAATATGCAGTCAACACTGGGATTATTTTTAAGGTAGTAGCAAACTTTCTTCTAATCTAGGTAGTTTTGGCACTGGTTTTCTAACCTAGGTATTTTCTCCCCCAAAAAACATGCGTTACCTAGGTAGTTTTGGATAAAATTTTCTAAAAGGATGCATGATCTTTCCTTTTCTGAACATAAGGTTCCTATAATATGATAAACAATAGTATTCAGAGTATCAAACCATCAAGCAACGAAGTATTCAACATTTACTGTAGTGAAAAGTTTTAGAGAGCAACATTATTAACAAATGCACAGAGAAAATTATTCAAAAGCTACATATCATTGATAATAAACACAATGATTATGTTCAATACTGTTAATTGGATATACCTCCACAAGAATATGTGCAGTTTTCATGTCATGAGCCAAATCTTCATGAAATTTTAACCTAACCAACTCTGATTTTAGCCATTTATCATGAATTTTCTGCAACACAGCCTGAGTAAGCCCAGCTTTAGGCACATTTACTTTATCCCTCAACACCATCCCTTGTCCCCTCAACCTTTTCAACTCCGATTCCTCAATTGTCAAATCCGCCAATGTTGGCGCCTTCACAACCCGCTTCGCCTTCTTTTCTCCTTCCCTGGCCTCCCTAACCTCACCCACCGCCTCCCCCTCCTTCCTCTCCCATGGCAACGACCCAAGATCACTCCTTTTTTCTTCTTCAACCAACATTGTATCATTCCTAATCCAATCTTTCTTCAACAAATCACCCAATTTTTCATTTTCACCACCCTCTTCATCAAAATCACTCATTTCCCCATCATCCTCATCATCATCAGAATCCAAACCCAAATTCCTCAACCTATGTACAATCCTATCAATTGCAGTAGCCCCTTTATTATTTTCCCCCAATTTAGCCCTTGAATGTGAATTCTTAGGCTCCTCGTCAAAGGTGGAAACATGGGTTTGGTCAGAATTAGGCCATTTTTTAAGCCAAGGAGCAGAWTTTGGGGTTTTAGCAGGGTTTTGGGAGGATTTAGAATGTGGGTTTTTGTGGGGTTGTGTAGTTCTGAGAGAAGAGAATGAAATCGGAAGCAAAAATGAATGTTTTGGGGATTTGAAAACGGAAGAGCAATTAGAGCAAGTGAATGGCAGGGTGTTGCGCAATGGTAGTTCTGATATTGTGAATGCCATTCTTCTGTTGATGTACATTTGAAGCAATGTTAAGTCAGTGTAAGTAGTTGAAGTTTCATCATAAGATTAAACAACTATACAAGTATTAGATTTTAAAAAAAAAATTATCGAAGTAATGTGAAGAGAAGAGGAAAGAAGATGTTGTCAAGTGTTGAAGTTTAAAGATGGCAGTTTGAAGTTGAGAAAGATGATAAGATTGTTGGACATTCAACAGCAGAACATATTGGTGTTTTTGTGCTGACTGAAGAGCAGTGCCATAGATAATGTTATCGGGTTATGGGCTCACCCAAGTACAAATGTACAATGGACATTTCTAAAGCCTTGTTTCTTTCTTTCCAATGTGGTTAACTCATGGCCTAGACCACTAGCTGAACGATAATGTCATGTAAGTCAAGTTATATTTTTTCCATTTTAGAATACTCATTATACTTTCAAATTCACGGATTTACACGTAAAATTATAGGGAAGAAAGAGCAGAGAAAAAAATAAAGGGGGCCATGTGAGAAGAGAGATAGATAGAGAGTTTTGATTAAAAAAATAGTGTAACAAGTAATGTGAAATTTCCTTAAATAAGAAGTGTAGCGAGTAATTTAAAAAAGAGGAACTAGATAATTTTTATTTTTTATTTTTTGAAAATGTCTCGTGGAGCATTCTTTAAAAATTAAATCTTTCACCGTTATGTCTTGAGGCCTCGACCACCTATCAACCTCTTGCTTCAGGTGTCTTAGGCTAAATGGATCAATTGAATAATAATATGTCAAACAAAAGAGTTTTCTATTCCCGTGAGACACTTATCCAAGAAAAAGTGTCACGTGTCATTCGCCCGCGTAATATGACATTTATTCATATCATGACACACTTGAAAAAAATTACATGTGTCAAGATTCAAACCCATGACTACATGTTTAAATAATTACATGTTAATCACTTGAACTATTTAAACTTATTGCTTCAACAACTACCCACTTTTTTGTCACTTTTGAAAACAACTACCCGCATTTTTTTTTATTTAAAACAGATACCCGCTTTTTATGTTTTTTTTTTTTTTTTTGCGAATCACTACCCACTTTCATATTTTCAAACTTCCGAAAGGCATAAATACTTCAAAACAACTCCAAATAATATGATTCTTGAGCCTATTTCATGTATTTTTCTGAGATCTACAACTTTTATGAAMGAACCTATGTCCAAAATATGGATGGGTAGTTGAGAAAAGGCTAAAAACTAAGTATGATGAAGTTTGGGTGGTTGAGTTGTTTTGGTGGGTGTTTGGTGGTTTTGGAGGTGGAAAACAACAAAGTGGGGTGGTTTTGCAATTGGGATGCCGCGTTGGGGTGGTTTGTGGTGGTTAATACGGTGTTGAGTAACCAAAATTCAAAAATGGGTAATGATTCGCAAAAAAAATTTAAAATATGGATAGTTATTTTTAAAAGTGGAAAAAAGTGGGTAGTTGTTGGCAATTTTCCTTAATATAAATACTTTATACTCTCTATACCATTATCATTAAAATTATAAGTAATAATAAATTAATTAGGGACTAAAAATAAATGATAAAAAATCTCAAAACAAGTAGCGAGCATACAACTAAAATCACCATGATTTTCTTAAGAGCGATGCAAAATATATTTTATAAAACCATTATTATTAGGTATCAAATGTTGGTCATTTTTATTGAAAGTGAAAGATTAACTATCAATGTACTATTATTATCTAATGTTTCAAATAAGATATGATATGCTCTTATAATTTTACTAAGTATTTTGATTAGATTTTTATTACTCTTATAATTCGGTAATAAGAACCTGACGATATGGTCTTTTTCTTAATGTCTTCAGCTTTGCTTGTTAGTTAATCATGAACTGACATTGATTTGGCTTGGGCAGTCTAACTATGATGATGGGGAAATTCCCTTTGATGACTTGCGGAATAGTCCGAACTTCGAGGATTTCATTAGCCCTACTCCTTCGACTGCCATGTAAGCTTGATGAACGRTTATCTTGGGTAGTTGAATAACCAAGTAAGACTCAACCAAATACAATTTATAAACCCAAGCTAATACACTAGTGATAGCGGTAAGCATGGGGTCGATCCACGAGGAGGAAATCTCTTAGACAGTTGAGCCAATCGCTTAAATTGGGGACAAACATATGTGACTTTGATTAAAAAATATGGAAACTAGAACAAAAAACCCATGTGCGACAATTCAATTAAACCATAGGAAGCCTAGTTCACCCAATTCAAATCAATCAATGTCAATCTAATGGAATTTAGCTCAAATCATGCAATATTAATAAATGGGATTTTTCCCCATATACCCCTGAGTTTTCGCGTATTAGCTCATATACCCCCGAGTTTTTCAAAACGCTCCATATACCCCTGAACTTGTCTTTGTTAGCTCGGATGCCCTTAATGAGGTAACGGTGTTAAGTTTTGTGATTTTTTGACATATTTGCCCCTGATTACTTCTTCATCTCATCAATCACCATTAATTACTCTCTCCTTCATTACTACCATCTCCATTCACCATGGAKCAGTAACCACCAACCCGAACACGACCCAGCCAGCCACCACCGCACAACCACCAGGACCCCAACCACCATCGTACAACTACCACGAATCCAACCACCTTRGCACCAACACCCCCCCCACTCCATCCAGCCAGCGCACAACCACCACCACCGTAGCCCAGTCCATGCCCAGCAACCATCACCGCCGTATGCCCAGATTCGATCTTCGTCATGTTGAATATGATGCAAAACACTGCATTTAGAGTGATTCGATCAAATTGATTTGATCAAACACTGCAAAACACCYCCGTATACCACGAATATGTTGAATATGATGCCCAGATTCGATCAAATTTTCGAATTTTATTCGAAAGTCTAATTTATTGCATAGAAAATTAACAGTTTTTTCTTTGTTTATGTATTGTTGTTGCCCTCTTTAATTTTCATGGCAGCAATCCTTTTTTCCAGTAAGAGGCAACCTAGAAATTCCAAATTTTGACCCCCCACMAGCAGCAATTCGCACGAATTTGATTCGCACAATTGTCGTGACTCTTCCCCTCCCACCACGCAACCCTCACCATGTARTCGAACTGAACTTCAGCGTTATTCTGCAGCAGAACCCTAAACCTCATTCACTCTTGCTCTCTTTCTCCATTAATGCCGGGAAAACCTCAAATGGCAACCATTACTATCGGAGAGAAAGGTTCGTCTCTCTCTCCCACCTCTGTTTTCTTAGTCGCCAATAAGATAGCTCAATTGCTTGTCTGTTTGATTTTTGGATTTTAGTTTGATTTTAGTCTGTTTGTAATTTTTGGATTTTAATTTGATTTAATTTGGGGATTTTGAATTTTTAATTTGATTTAATTTGGGGATTTTGAATTCTAGATTTTAGGTTCAAATKGTTGGGTTTTGGTTGTAAGTTATAATAATGAAGAAGAGACCATGAAGGTAAATATATGGAGCAATAATGGAGGTGGAAGAACATAGGTGACAGGGGCAAATAAGTAAAAAAAACATAAAACTTAACACCGTTACCTCATTAAGGGCATCCGAGCTAACGGAGACAAGTTCAGGGGTATATGGAGCGTTTTGAAAAACTCGGGGGTATATGAYCTAATACGCGAAAACTCAGGGGTATATGAGGAAAAATCCCTTAATAAAATCATTGGGATCCTTCCGTTTAACGTAATCGTAATTATCTCGCGAATCAAATGATTTCTAAATTCTAGCTTCAATTGGACTCCCGTCCTAATTGTTGCTAGCAAGTGTCAAAACATACTAGGTTAGAGTTCCAATTAAAAACCCCCAATCCCTTGGTGAAGTCCAATGAAACCTTCTTTCAACACTAGCCTACGAGTGGCCAATTTATAGTCTCGAGTGTTTAGAAAACCACAATTTAGGATTATTGATCATGAAAAGAGCATGGAAATGTTAGTCAGGCATTGATTGCATCAAATTAGGATCCCTAGCTTTCTAGGTAAGAAAACTACTCACTAATTGTAGGCATGCCCTTATCGGGTCTTGTCCTACGTCGATTTCGTTTGTGGGCTTGAGCCACAGATCCCACACGTGAGTGCGTTGAGGTAGTGTTTTCAAGTGGGGAATCGCCACCGTGTCTATACAGGTTAATCACAGATGCCCGAAACGTTGGTGTCAATTTAATGGCCCCACTGTCTAATCRAGTAACCAAGTCGTGGGTTCGGGGACATGGTACGYAAAGAATCTTCCGCCCGCATGTAACAYCCTCTACTCATCATCATTGTAATTCTATTCGATCAAATCCATTGAATACACAACAACTTAACAATTTTATCCTTAAGAAACGTTCTAGCCTTAGTGTAAACACACCTGAGAGTACTTGAGAGGGGGGGGGGGGGGAATTAAGTACTCGACCAAAACGCAGAAATATCACCAACTGATTCAAAACATGCAGCGATTTAGGATCGGTTCAGAGGAACTCGATTAATTTTAGTGACTTTAGCCGAGTAGAATTATTAGAGTAAATTGAACGAAACAGGTTAGGGAATAGTTTCGTAATACTAATGTAAAATGCAGGATAAAAGAGACAAAGAATTTTTACGAGGTTCGACCCAAAACCCCTGGTCTCCTCCCCGCCTACCCTTGTAGGATTTCTAACTCTTTTTTATTAAAATCGCACTTGGAACCTACGTCTAGATTACAAGCCATCTCTTGCTCCTAACTCTAGAAGACAAGACTTAACCCCAACTGTTTACTCCAACAGTTGCTAAACCCCGAGTACACCCGTACCCCAATCTTACCAAACTCTTAGTAAGAAAAACACAGAAATACACTAGATTGCCTCTAGATCGAACTTAGTGAAGTTTAGAGGAAGAAACAATTCCTATGTGAGCCACAACACAAACTCAGATAGCAAGAAAGTTAAGTCTTAAAGTGTTTCTCAAACTGTTTCGCAAACTGTTTCTCAAGGCTTAATAATAACTCTCTGCCTTTTCTCAATGAAGCGCATAACAACCGATCTTCTATTCTCTGTTTATATAGACCTCAAAGATCTCAATAAATAAGATATTCAAGAGAATAAAATCATCTTAAAGCAAATCAGTAAAAATCAATTTCAAAACAGATTTTCCTTAAAATAAAGATTTTGATTTTATCTTCTAAATTTTTGCCAAAACACAAAACAATATAATTTTGAAAAAATATTTTTTTCAAAATATTTTTCTTGAGAAATCGGCAAACACACTGATATTTCAAAAGATATTTTTCTKAAATATTTTTCCAAGATTGTTTCCGAAACTATTTCGCCTTGAGAACAATTTAGACTTAGTAATCCAAGCATATCCAAAATATGTCATAGCATCACTCACAAGAAAATCTAAAAAATAAAATATTAATAACTCGAGATCTTCTTGCTTGTATCTTGTTCGTGTTACAATCATCCAAGGTAACTCAATGACTCTAGCAACCTGTAAGGATATCAAATAACACAACCAAGTATATACGCACCAAAATATATCAACAAATATAACTTTAAGGTGCAACAAAGATAATGTTTGTCATCATCAAAACTAGCGAGTCAACACTTAGAAATCTATTTAAAGAGTGAATTTCTATCATGCACATATCACTACCTAGCCTATTTATTGTYACCACTTCAAATTAATCAAATTAATAAGGTGCTTAAGATCCGTTTGTCCATGATTCATCTGAATTTAATGTGATTCAACAATTTCCGATCTTGTTTAAGCAATAAAAAAGTGTTTCATGCATAAACAATAATACATATGCGATGATGATCAATATGCAACAATAGAAAACTCAAATATATAAATCAAACTTACCTTGTATCGCTATCAACACAAAAGAAAACAAGGTTAGTGTATCAAAGCTTTGCTTCCAATTGAATCGCTTATCACAATAAAAGAAATTGTTAGCATTGACAACTACGATTAAAATGATTGCGATAAGGCAAAAACGATTGAAAACGAATGAATTTATATGATTGKAATTCAGAACTAAAAGCAATATATTAATCAAAATTGATAATAAAAAGAAAAAACAAAGTTAGATTGAATAGCCTCAGAATTTGTACCTAGATTCACAAAGAAACGACTCCGGAAGTTGCGACGGATTCGAGAACCTTGGATGTTGTGAGTGATTTGTGTTTTTTGCGAGTGATTTGTGTCAAAGAGAYGTTTTTGAGAGCTTTGAATTGCACTATGAACGAGAGAATTCATTGATGTTCGACTAGTCACCGAGAGCATGTATTTATAGGCGTATAGGGAAGGATAGATATCGAAATAGATTCGTATATACAATTATAAGAAGTGCATATACGAAAGTATGTTTTGTATATACACTAATTAGAAGTGTATATACCCTAATTGGTTTCGTATATACGCTTGCGCTGACATGGCTTCCATGTCAGCACATTCGTATATAGGCCCTGGTTTTTTTTATCTATTCGTATTCCGTATTTTGCATTTGTATTTTTGGATCTAATTGCTATCCGAATTAACCTTTATCCACTTTTGGATAAACTTAGAGATCAATATTAATCTTCTAGAATATTCCGGATCATTTCCGAATTTTCTGGATTTATCTAAGAATTTTTGAATTTATTTATTTTCGAAAATCATTTCGCAAACTTGTAAAAATCATAGAAAATCATAGAAAAATCAGAAAAAATATTTAAAATACTGGAAAAATCCAAAAAAATGAGAGGAATAAGATGAGAATGAAAATTTTTAGAAATGAACTTTAGAAATAATTCTAAAAAATCGTTTTTACTAATAAAAATGCCATAAAAAAATAATTAGAATAACTATTTTCCGCCTATTATTGTGCTCTTGGTATACGATTCCAATCTCAACTTTAATTTGACTCGCGCAAAAGGGGTTATGGTTTGTGGATTTTGTCGCGACTTCCGGAATCAAATCTATTTTGAGATGTTGTACTTTTCCTCATCGGCTATTCAATTTGGGGAGACATTTTTAGGTGTCTACACTAATCATTGCAGTTAACAAGAATTCAACTAAAATCAAGTATGAAATCAAAGCAAAAGCCACTACAATTGAGAAGTACACTACTCAATAATCGGGTATTCTAAGAACAAGCTCGTAAAACAAAACTAATCATTAAAAAGTTATAAGCATGTAAGAAGCTAAACTACAACAAATTAAAACAAGAATTCAGACAAAGAAAAAGATCGTACCCTTAAAATTTTGAGTTACTAAATGCTACAAAAACTACTCAAAATAGCATTAAAAGTGAAAWCAAAGCTTAGAAATATACTCACTACGTCAAGACGATTGAATTTATAAAATTTGCTAGAATCGGGTMAGAAATGAAGAATCTATAAGGAAATCAAGATTTGCTCAAGCTTRATTAATAAAGGTTTCTCTCCCTAAAAATCTAAGAATGAAAAAGTATAAAGTGATTTCTGAATTTCTAAACTAACTAAAACGTTTTTTATTTTCTCCTAAAAATTCCTTTTATACTTCCTAATATAACTTTGAGAATGTAGACACCTAAATGTGTCTCCCCAAATGATTAATCGATGATGAAACATACCACGTGTCGCGATCGATTTGACTTTGAAAAGARGCAGCCGAACTCGTGAAAAAGCTTGAAATATGTGAAGTAATACTCGGAACCATGAAGCAAAGGTCAAATAAAAGGCAAAAAGTATTTTCTTTTATTTATATTAATTATTTTCTATTTTTAGAATTTTCTTTTTAACTTTAGGAATTTTTAAAATGATTTATACTGTTGATTTTCATGATTTTCAATTTTCATTGCATTTTTCTCATTTTTCTGAGTTCACCAGTATTTTTAGATTATTTTTTTGATTTTTCTACAATTTTCTATGATTTTTACAATATTTACAAAAATCAAAATACGCAATAAATAAAAAAAATACAGAAAATACACAAAAAATACCGTAGAAATACGGGAATGTTCTAGAATCGATTTCTTGGGGAAGAGGGCGTCCACATTCAACGAACATCACCCGGAATCGCAAGAAGATTCGCGAGAATAATCGAGAATATATATGCTCAAGAAGCGTATATACGCTCCCTGGAGCGTATATACGCTCCTCTTGAGCGTATATACGCTCCTCTTTTCAGCGTATATACGCTCAGTTCCTCATACGTGCCTATAAATACATGCCATTGCTTCACTTTCGGGAGGACTTTTCACAAGTTCACGAGCACATACATTCTGCCTACACTCACTCTCACTCCTTGCTCATACAATCACGAGTTCTTGCTCCCTTTCGGGTCACTTTGAAGAGCGATATTGAGGTATACCTCTGAGACTACTCAACTTAAAACACTCATTTCGCTATCTTCTAATTTGATTAACAATTATTACGAGTTTTAATTCGATTAACAAGATGTAGAAACTCACTCGTTATTCGCTTCTTGTAAATATGTAGGAGTTTCATCACTTTTTACTGTTTTCAATAGTTTTCATCTTTATTATTATTGCTGCTTGTCATTGCTAACATTTTCTCGTCATCTTGCATAGCGACCCTTGGCGAACACTTCACATTTCGTTAAAAACTAACTCTTATTTTGTTTGCAGTCTCAAGGTAGGAATGGCGCATATGTACATATTACATATTACTTTGCATATTGTATATATTCATTTCGTTTCAATTATATTATACCTTGCATCACTTGTATTTGTTTTGTTAAATAAGACCGGAAATTATGTGAATCACTTTAAAGTCAGATTAATCATGGACAACCGGCTTTTAGGCACCTTTTTTAATTTGACTAATATCAAGTGATCACAATTTCTAGGCTAGGTAGTGTTTGTGCATAATAGAAACCCACTGTTGTAGTAACTTTTAGGGCTAGTGCGCTAATAAGGTTTTGAATATGTAAGTTGTGTGCATCCAATGATCGTTTTTGAATGGAATTACAATGAGACCGAGTAGAGGCCGCTACATGCGGGCGGATTGGGTTACTGATTCAATCCGTACCATGTCCCCGAACCCACGACTGGTTACTGGATCGGACCGTGGGGCCATTGTTTTGGCACCAACGTTTCGGGCGTCCGTGAATAACCTTTACAGGCACGGTGGCGACTCCCCTTACTCGACAACAGTTCCCCAATGCACTCACGTGCGGGTTCTGTGACTCAAGCCCACAACACAAACTACACATCGATGTAGGCCCAAGCCCCCCTGCGGGGTTGGCCCATGGTCTACAATTTGGCAACTTCACTGGGGATAATCACCGTTAGGTGAAGTGGACAGACTTGAAAGTCTCGTAATTCCATCATCACGATTATTGGATTTTTGCATTTTGCATGTGACCCTCCGCATAGGTCACGCCTTAGGCTCCTTGGTCTCAATATGGGCATGTTCTATGCTCGAGACCACCTTAAGGGGGGATACTACCTTGGTTGCATGTGGTTAATGGATCGCATGGCTAAGGCAAATCCTATCCCACCCATGCCGTGTGTGCACGTGTTACGGGATGTGTGCACATAAGGGGTAACTCGGCCATACATCACTTACCGTGAAAGTGGTGAAATTGGAACCAGCTCTACTCTTAGGCATGGCACCCTCTTTGACTGACCCGGCCTAGTTGACTTGTCATCATGTGTTGTGTATATGTGCATTGTATGGGCCCTAGCCATTGTATAGTTCTTGACCTTAACACATGTTCATAATCACATTCATGTAGTCCATGGTCATCTTTTAGTTCACATCATGCATTTCATAGCCCATAGTGACTTTAGTTGACCTCTACCTTAGTCTGTGACCATAGTTCACTAGGACTTTGTCCTTCAAACTTTCGACCTTAGTCCACATAGACTTTAACCCTAGCTCTTAACCCTTGACCATTAGAGTAGGCATAGACTTTGACCTAAGACTTTGACCTTGACCGTACTCACATAGGATTGACCCTTGGCTAAACTTAGACTCGACCCTTAGCACATCTAGGCACAACCTTAACCTCTTAGGACACATGCATATCATACATTCCTATGTCATTTGGTGCCCTTTCCAAAAAAACAAAAAAAAAAAAAAAAAAAAAAAAGCAAAAAAAATTCAAAAAAAAAAAAAAAAAAAAAAAAAAACGAAACGGCACCTTGCATTCATTCTAGGAAAGATGACCATGGAATTAGGACATGCATTTGCACCTGCATCCATATGTTCAATAATGACCAAGGGAGTTCACTAAGGGTTTATTTCTTTTTGAAACAGGGTGAAGTCGTCTCCATAGCCCTTGCTCGACCTGAAGAGTTTGAGCCCTAAGCCCAACCTAACCTTCCTCCAACCTTCACTACCCATTAGCCTTAACACCACAAAATGGCCTCCGAACAAGAAAAGATCCAAAAGCTTGTCGAGCAAGTTCAAGAGCTTGAAGCTAAGATCAAGGAGTTGACCTCGAGCACTTCCTTGGACAAGCTAGTTGAAAAGGCGATCCTAAAGGCCATCGACCCCACCTTTTACCAAGACCAACCTCCTCTTGACCCCAACCTTTCAACCAAACTACCAAAGGATTTCTCAACTGAAGACATACCCAAGTTCAAACCCACCGATGACCCTCGATTCCATATCAAGGGATTTAAGACCACCATGGCGCTTAAAGGGATTGACTCCGCCTTGTTTCCAATGGTCTTTCCCCTTTCCTTGGAACCAATATGTCAAAAGTGGTTCTTTTCACTTCCTGAGAAAGAAATAGCTACTTGGGAAGACATCATCCACGCATTCATGGCAAGATACAAGGGTAACATTCAGACCCAAACATCTTTCCGAGAGCTTGAAATCCTTAAGCAGGGAGAGAACGAGGGGTTCACTACATATCTGACTAGATGGAGAGGAGTTGCTGCCACCTTAGTCTCCGCTCCTACTGAAGAAGAGATGGTCAAGACCTTCATTTCTGCCTCAAGCCAGAATACAAAGATCATCTCAAGTATCGAGGCCTTACCACATTTCGCAAAGGTCTACGACATTGGAGTGGACATAGAGGATGATCTTCTTCGATTTGCATGAGTCAGTTAGGGTCTTAGCTTTAGGGTCGAGTCGGAGAGTCCATTTTCCTAGATTGTGTATCATTTCTTTTTCTCCATTTCGGGTCTATGTCATTAGGTTTAGGAATATATTCTACAATTAACCTATGTGTAATAAATTCTTTTGATGTTAATAAAAGTTTCATTTTTCTTATCTCTCTAGCCTTCATATAATTTGTGCTTCTAATTTTAATGGAATCAAACAAACTGATGACCTCACACTTAAATGGACATTGCCAAGAGAGGCCTTCTTTCATAGCACCACAAAATAACCTCTCCCCTCCATTCCTTTCATCACATCAAATCAAAATCCCTTGCAACCCTTTGAGCCATAAACACTATCATTCAGCCTATCTTTCTTTCATCACCCACATCTGCTTAACCCTTTGGATCAAACGGTGCGTAGAAAAAGACATGTTCAAAAGAAAGAAAAAGAGAAGAATAAAATGGGCAAAACGAAAAAAAGCAAAAAATCAAAGTTCAATGCCAGTCATCACAAATGCAAATCAATCCAATGCAAATCCAAAGCTCGAAGCCCAGATCAAATAAAAAGCAAGAGTCTAAAAAGCACACTGCGCACTGTGGGTTCACTTCATGATCATCGAGCCTTTCTCAACCCTCAAACCACAGCCTCACATTACAACCAAAAAAGCCCTCTCACACGAGGCATTGTCCAAATCATCATCAAGAACTAGGATGGTCTGATTCCAAAAGGATACTTAGGAAGCCTCTTCTCGAGGTCCGACCCAATAACTCAATAACACTCTGAGGTCCACTCTCTCATATAGTTTGATTCCCTTAAAGTCAGAAGCACAAATTCCTAGTGTAGCACCCGACATAGACTCGAGCTTGAACCTACATCATCTAGCCAACCACATCAATTCCCCATTTACTTACCCTTAGTCACAAATTTTAGCCTTGTCTTTTTTTTGAACCTTTAGCCTATTCTTTCATACACCTTAAGGGGCTCTCCTCAACTCTTCCTTAGGCTATCACTCTGTAACAATCATCATGCATCCTCCTCAAAGCATCACATTGCAGCATTTTCTCCATGTTCTCTCCTCATGCGACATTTAGCTCAAGTCACCGATTTGGGCAAATCAAAATCATATCCCGATACCTCATCCCTTACCATTACCACCCCAAAAAAGCTAAGCCAAGACCCATGACTTCACAAAATTCACTAGCTTTACCTTACTCCATCAACCATTGCCCCAACCTCGATCAAGCTGGGGGCTCACCCACTAAACCAACCATCAACTAAGCCATTCTCATACACCCAAACCCCATGGGTTGGGGGCTCACTTGCAATCACAAGCATAGCCTTTGCTCGAATGGGAGCTTGAGACGGTTCCACCCCGCAATCCAAAAGCATCTTACCATTAGTCAATTTCCTTGGTCATTTCATGCATTTGATCTAAGGACAAACATGCATTACACATGTAGTCATTGTAAGCACTTCATAAGCACCATCATGCATTGAGCATATAAACATCATCATGCATATGCATCCTACACAAACACATTACATTGCACATTGCACCACCTCTACACGAGGCTAGGGCCCAGCTTATATGCAGTTGCCTACACACGCCTATACGACATTCATCGTTATACGTGATTGTTGCTATACGCAACAACTCCTTTACACACTTCGGGTTTTGGAATTTTCTCCTGCACCAGAAATTCCGCAAGCACACTTTGGGTTTTGGAATTTTCTCCCGCACCAGAAATTCCGCATACAGATCTTTTCGGGTTTTGGAATTTGCTCCCGCAGCAAAAATTCTGCATACACATCTTTTTCGGGTTTTGGAATTTACTCTCGCACTAGAAATTCCGCATACACACATTCTCTCGGGTTTTGGAATTTTCTCCCGCACTAGAAATTCCACATACACACTTCTTTCGGGTTTTGGAATTTACTCTCGCACCAGAAATTCCACATACACACTTCTCTCGGTCTTGGAATTTTCTTCCGCACCAAGAAATTCCGATACACATCTTTGGAACTTCTCCCTGCGCCAGAAGTTCGCACACACACTCTTCAGTTTAGATTTTCTCCACACTAGAAAATTTCCTCCGGGGGGCTCACGCCACAAGCATTCGGTTTTGGAATTGCCTCCCATCAGAAATCCCACAGACACACTTCTTTTGTTTTGGAATTTTCTCCCGCCCCGAGAAATTCCGCGCAACACCCACTTCGGGTTTTTGGAATCTTCTCGCCGCACCAGAAATCCGCAATGCACACTTCGGATTTTGGAATTTTCCCCGCCACCAGAATTCCACATATGCACTCTTTCGCGGTTTTGGAATCTCCTCTCCCGCTCCAGAAGTTCCGTAGACACACATTGTCTGGGTTTGGAATCTTTCTCCCGAGCTGTAGAATTCCGTAGACGGCATATCTCTCGGAGTTTTTGGAATCTTTCCGTAACCAGAAGTTCCGCAGACACACATTCTCTGGGTCTTGAATTTTCTCCCACACCAGAAATTTCATTCTGACGCACAGCAACGTCATTCCAGGAACATTGCACACTCAAGGGAAATCTGACCGCACGGACCGGCTACAGGTTAAACTAACCTTTGTTTTGCAAGTCGAGGTACCGGCGAAAAGAGTAACTCAGGGTCGAGAACGTCTTGATTTGCTCTCCGTCCCGAATCAAATACTTTGACTTTCGTCTTACGAACTTTCGTCTCCTCGACTCAGTCAAAAGTGGGGCTTTCTGTTAGACACTAAATGTGTCCCCCAAATGAGTAATCGATGATGAAACATACCACGTGTCGCGATCGATTGACTCTGAAAATACGCAGCCGAACTCGTGAAAAAGCTATTGGAAATATGTGAAGTAATACTCGGACTTGAAGCAAAGGTCAAATAAAGGCAAAAGTATTTCTTTTATTTTATTAATTATTTTCTATTTTTAGAATTTTTTTTTAACTTAGGATTTTTAAAATAATTTATACTAGTGATTTTCAATTTTTCATTGCATTTTCGTCATTTTTCTGAGGTTCACCAGTATTTTTAGATTATTTTTCTGATTTTTCTACAATTTTTATTGATTTACAATATTTACAAAAATCAAAAATATGCAAAATACAAAAATACAGAAAATACACAAAAAATACCGTAGAAAACGGGGAATGTTCTTAGAATCATTCTTGGGGAGAGGGCGTCCACATTCAACGAACATCACCTGGAATCGCAAGAAGATTCGCAGAGATATCGAGAATATAGACGCTCAAGAAGCATATTATACGCTCCTCGAGCGTATATACGCTCCTCTTTGAGCGTATATACGCTCCTCTTTTCAGCGTATATACGCTCAGTCTTCATACGTGCCCTATAAATGCATGCCTTTGCTTCACTTTCCGGGAAGACTTCACACGTTCACATGCGGGCGGATTGGGTTACTGATTCAATCCGTACCATGTCCCCGAACCCACGACTGGTTACTGGATCGGACCGTGGGGCCATTGTTTTGGCACCAACGTTTCGGGCGTCCGRGAATAACCTTTACAGGCACGGTGGCGACTCCCCTTACTCGACAACACTTCCCCAACGCACTCACGTGCGGGTTCTGTGGCTCAAGCCCACAACACAAACTACACATCGATGTAAGCCCAAGCCCCCCTACGGGGTTGGCCCACGTTCTACAGAGAATATTACAACTTTGCTATTACTAAGATCCTAAAGACTAAAAAAATAACATCAATGCCATCAGCCAAAGTCAAATTGCGGGTACGGACTGCAGGGCCAGAGCGGATCTTGACATGTGAAAATTTTCGGATCACAGATCAGATTGGACGCTCTAGACTAGAGAGGACGCTCTAGAGTCTTAGCATTGCTCCCTCATGAAACTACGTAAAAGTGCAATTTTAAAACGCCCATAACTTTTGCTATAGTGCTCCATTTAAGGCGTGCGATATACCATTGGAAAGCTATGGATCGATAATTTCTAATGAAATTTGGCTCGTATAAAAATAAGTTGAATAACTAAAGTTATGGGCAAAAGACTGCAGAGTGAGCAGGCAATGGAGTAGAGTGGATGCTCTGTAGTCTCGAATTTTGTTCCTCTTGGACTTGGGAGAGATATTGGTAGAGTGGCCCCAAGAGAATACGCTCTAGACCTCCGAGCGGACTCTTTGGAGGCTCAACATATGCTCTAAGCTTGCTCCTTTTTTCAACTCAGGTRAACTCTTCAACTACTCAAACTTTGATTGCTCATATCTTTTGCCTCAGAACTCGAATCGCAGCATATATATGATATACCGTCGGAAAGCTCTCGTTCCCAAATTTTCATTGCAACAAGTTTAACCTGAAAATTTTGAGTATACAACAAGATATGACCATAATAGTATGATTAGCACACAAAAGACCTCACGAACTAAACCAATACTTGCAACCAACCAAAGAATGGCTAGCTTAACAACTCAACAAAGTACTAATAGAA
>SNQN01000234.1:145003-174898 GCA_008642245.1 Bassia scoparia | reverse complement strand
GTATTTGTATATGAAATCCGTAAACTATTTTTCATTTTACCAAGAAAAACAATTCCTCTCATACTACGTCTTCTTCATCCCCATTCTCTCTCCTCTGTTGTAAGCTCACGCAATTTTCTCTCAATATTATACCCCCTTCACCTTCCGCCACGTATCCTCTCCCCTCTCTCTCCATATCATTTCCTCAAAATCTACACTTTCTCTCTCTCACCCCCACTTCACCTCTTCCTCTCTCATGCCCTGCTGCCAATTACCTGAGCTTGTATTTTCACGAATTTGACATATATATAAAGGGTGAGATAATATATAGTTGGATAAAATTATAASCTTGCCTTTTCTGGTTCTGATTTGAGTGGTCAAAAMAATGGAGCGTTATGAGATTGTTAAGGATATTGGCTCTGGTAATTTTGGGGTTGCTAAACTTGTTAAAGATAAGTGGTCAAATGAGTTTTTGGCTGTTAAGTTCATTGAAAGAGGTCAAAAGGTCAGCTCTTTTGCATACTGTTATTGTATTGCGAAACTTTTGAGCTTGTTTTAATTCAGTATTTTAAAGTTTATTGCTTGATTTGATCTGGGTTTAGTTGGTGTTTATATTTTTTAAGTTTGTGTGATTTTTGATTGTGTAGATTGATGAGCATGTGCAGAGGGAAATAATGAATCACAGCTCTTTAAAGCATCCCAATATTATTAGATTCAAAGAGGTAATTTTAATCTCTTTTTTAATTGCTGCCATATCTTTTTAATCATGCATCATTTGTGCTCAAATTATGACATGAAAGTTTTAACAATAAAGTAATACGGAGTACTAGTTAATCAATTCATCACTCATTTTGAGTAGTTTATTTTCAACAGTCTAATTTTGCATTGAAATACAAGTACTGTATTTGAGCTGTATGCTTCTAAAAATTGATATCAATTTTTGTTAATCAAGGTAATAATTGGGAATTGCTCTGTTATTTGTATTTCATTTTATGGAGACAAAGTATTAGGTACATCAGATGCACAATAAATTTACTGTGTATCAGATTATAGTGACTCTTTTGGTTGATATAGTAACCTTTTTATCAATATAGCGACCCTTATTATTTATCACTATATTGATGTAAAATGAATGGGTCACTATATAGATATAAAGGGTAACTATATGCTTGATTATTGTGCATCTGATGTATACAATACCATCTGTTTTATGGAATAATGTAGTGGTAGTTATGATGGAACATTAGTGTTATTTGTACAGTAGCTTTCATAATAATGCTGATGAGAAATTCAGACTTAAAAATAATCACTAGTGAATGACAAAGGTAGATCAACCACTACTAATTTACTAAAAGCCATATATGAAGAATAGATTAATATAAAATGCAACCGTACAAGCCACTTATGAAGCTGTGGTAGACAAACCCAAGTATGGTGGAATATTTATATGACCAAGAACTTATTGTATCCTCACTAGAAATAAATATTGCAGTACATATATGCTTGTTAGTAGGATTCAATTACCAATAATTCTTACCAATAATTCAACTTAGTCGTTTTCAACTTAGTGGTAATCTTTTTTTCCCTCTTTTTTTGTTTAAATTTTCAAGAGGGTGTGTGTGTTTTGTTGTGGTGGTGGTCGGGTGGATTGGTGGCGGTTATGTGGAAGAGATGTTGCTGAAAGATTAAGTAGATGATAATTACTACAATCTCATAGAGGCAATTGTTTGATACATATGGGTGTGTAGCACAGTAAGCACACTCAAGCTAACCACAAAATATTGTTATCTAAGGGTCATGAACCATACTACAGGCCCTCCCTTCACAAATCACAATGGAGGATTGGAGGCTAGTTACAATTTTAATATTCAGAAAATTGTTACCCGTTGTTGTGAGGGAAGGGATTAATGATCTTGTACYGTTGTGCATTATAATAGTTTCCCGGCTTCCCCTGAKCAAGGGGTTTGGGACTTAAGTGTTACGAGTATYAGAGTATGTAATACTTAGTAATAGTCCAATAGAATATTCAAATTTATTAGGTAAGAAAGTATTAGTCTGTATCTAATATTATTAGTCAAAAAGGAGTTGGTTAGTTGTGATAGGTACTACTGTTGACCTTAAAAATGTTTTTTCCCGAAGCTCATAGGTCTTGTGAGTTTTGTGGTTATACACAGCAGGACTGATACACTATGGGAATGTATTCTTAGTCGCGTACTCGCACAGGGAGGCACTAGAATATATTGTGGAGAAAGGGGTTGCACTAGGAAACTGGATGGTGTTTTATCTTTTCTTTGTTTTTCAAGTTGGCAACAAAATAGCAATAGAAAAGAGCTTTTAGATTGGATTCTGCATGGTGTTAGCACTTAGCACCTTCTTAAATCTAGAATCTATTCCTTAGAGCTTAGAATCAATTGATGTCCAATCAACTGCAGCTTAGTTGCACCATTAGATTTAAGACATGATTGGTTTCGGGGTTGACAACTTAGGTAAGGTGATTATTAAAAAAACAAGAATTTTTTTCTTTGAAGTCCTTAGTAGGTAGTCCTGACTCCCCATGACACAAACCATTTGTAAGGAAGAAGACATCTGAGTGCTCTAAAAGTTGAAATGACAGGATCAATATGTAGTACCTATGTTATCTGGACTCTTATACCCATATCCGACACGGATACGTGTCCAAGTGTCCGACTCAGTTATTTTTTGAAAAATTACCAAGATTTTAGCCCAAAATAAAGTGTCCAAGTATCGTACCCATGTCCGAGTGTCAAGGATCCGACACGGGTACTAGAGGTATAATGAAGAGTCCGGGTAACATAGTGTAGTACAACTATGGCATACACTTGTAGGAATCCTAATATTCCAGCAAAGACAGAATTAATGAAATTAAAACACCTGAAATGTTGAAGGAGAAATTGTAGATGGGTTTTCTGGAAATTCAGGTATGGTWACTWAYAGYTTCATCTGAATTTCTCTRCAGGTTTTGCTGACCCCTACTCATCTTGCCATAGTCATGGAATACGCTGCAGGTGGAGAACTCTTTGAAAGGATATGTAATAATGGTAGATTCAGGGAGGATGAGGTAATGAACCATTATTCATTCAATGTAGAATCATTTCACAAGAAAATTACTGCATATCATACATGGTATCAACAAAATATAACTTCACTAATGCAAACTTGGAATGTCATACACTGCTACACATCCTTACTTTCTCCCAATGCTATTGAATATTGATTTCACACATCTTTTATCCAGTGAGAGGGGGCAGTTCTCATATCTAAACCCTATTGTTGTGTGAATCAGGCAAGGTTTTTCTTTCAACAACTAATATCAGGAGTCAGTTACTGTCATTCAATGGTATAACTTTGGAAAGCTTCCACTAACCTTTCTTTGTTCTTTATTAAAACAGAAAGCTTTACATTATCATTATACTAAAAAAAAAAGTGCTTTGGTGCAGCAAATTTGTCATAGAGATCTTAAGCTAGAAAATACGCTCTTGGATGGAAGTGCTGCACCACGCGTCAAAATATGTGATTTTGGTTACTCCAAGGTGATTTTTACCATTCAAATCTCCCCTCCTCACCCAATTTCTTTTAAAAAAATTATTATTTTATTTTTCTATATATGCTTGTAACTTGGTAAGTGATGGATGAGCCATGAGGAATATTAGTTCATCCATCAACAGAGGAAATGCATTTTGGAGGCAACTAAGCTTGAAAGTACATTATGCTGTTACCTAAGCATTTAGTGTAAAAAAAATTGTGTTTTCTTATATTCAGTTAACATTACATTTTTGTTGATTTTATTGCTGACGTCTTTGCAGTCTTCTGTGTTGCATTCCCAACCGAAATCTGCAGTTGGAACACCAGCCTATATTGCACCTGAAGTTTTAACRAAGAAAGAGTATGATGGGAAGGTGATGTGCTAATGACATGAACATTCAACCAAATGCATAGGCTTTGTTTACTATTTACTGTAATTAATGCTTTTCAAGGCCTSACATCTATACTTTTCTGTACTMTAGATTGCAGATGTGTGGTCCTGTGGTGTTACCTTGTATGTCATGCTGGTTGGAGCTTATCCCTTTGAAGATCCAACTGACACAAAGAACTTCAAGAAATCCCTTGTTGTAAGTTATGAGATCAACTTTGTGTTGTCCTGTGTTTAGCTTATTAATTTCATTACCGTTCATTTTTTTTGTTGATACTGATACGGATTATTACCAACATAATGTGACAGCGGATACTTGGTGCACAGTATTCTATCCCAGACAGTATTATAGTATCCCCAGAATGCAGGCACCTTCTATCCCGGATATTTGTTGCAAATCCTGACAAGGTAGTTTCTATTCATTTCTTATTATTCTAATGAATAAAAATTTATGCTGCCCTTGAATGCCTGATTTGAGGCTCTGGGCAAACTATCTTTAAAGTTGCCAGGGAATTATCTTCATCTACTCAAGTCATGATGGTCAACTGCATCACCTCGACCATGAACTTAAGCTATATAATCAATAATCATGTTCATACGTAACACAGTAACAAGTATACACTATGTCTTCGCCTCTTTGGTTTGACACTTGACAGTTGCATGACTTGTTTGGCGGTATAAAACAAAATTAGGAATATAGGCAATGCACTGCGAAAGCAGCTAACTGAGTTGAGGTGTTTGAACAGAGAATAACAATTCCAGAAATCAAAAACCACCCCTGGTTTTTGATGAACTTACCGGTAGAGCTCACTGAAGGTGGAAGCTGGCARAGCAGTGATATTAATCAACCGTCCCAAAGCCTCCAAGAAATATTGTCCGTAGTCCAAGAGGCACGACAACCTCTCCATCCGCCTAATATGGGCGGATTTCTTAGCGGCAGTATGGAATTCGATGATCTGGATGCTGATGTGGATCTTGATTACATGGAAGGTAGTGGCGAATTTGATTGATCAAGGTCGAAATATTAGCTGTCCAAATGACCCTTACAAAAATGTATCATATGTAAATCATAAACTATTTTGCCTACATGAGCAATCAAGCATCAGTTTCCCCATGGCTAGAAACTGTCCAATATGGCAAAATCTTTGCCTTGGGTCCTGTACTACAATTTAACACACCTGTGGAATTAGTCTCAAGCACAGCTTTTATTCTGATTTTTGATCTCAAGTGAGTGCGTGTGACCAAATTAGTCTGATTTTAGTTGCCCAATTGTAATTTCATTTAGGGTGTTGAATGCTGGTGTTTACTGTTCTTTTGATTAACGAGTCCAAATTGACTTGTGGTCCCACTAGCTAGTCTGTCTAATAAGTAAACTTCTAAATTTCTAATTGCTGCTGAGGTATGATAAATGCATAGTGTTGGGATTAAACTCTAAATTAAACTTAAATCTTCCTTTAATCAGAATCGATCTCCATATCAAATTAATTGGTAAAACGTAATTGCGAAAGCGTACCTAAATCCATGAGTATTGTGTTGTATACGAATTGCCCTTAGGGTTTTGTCTTCCAATAGTCACCCACATTAGGGTTTTTTTTCTATTGATGAGATGATATGAGAGACTAATGTTTTGTGTTATTGGGGACCATAACCGATGTCTATTTATAATAGAACCCTCTTCTAATTCGCTCATCATGAATTAAAAAAGGTCCAATGGTCTCTACTAGGGATGAGCAAAAACAGTGGGTACCCGATCCGGTACCTGGAACCGATTCGGAACCGGCGGTTCCGGAACCGGTTGGATTGATACCGGTTCCGGTTCCAAAAATGAGTAACCGGTGATGATCGGTTTCGATTCCGGGTACAAAAATTTTGGAACCGGTACCCGGTGGTACCAGTTCCGGTACCGGATATCCGGTACCACCGATTTTATAACCAGTACCAAGTAACTGGTTATGACTTTTGAGTTTATTAAAATACATTTGCTAAGGTAAAAAAATTCAAATTATATAAACTATAGAAACTTGAAATACTATTGTATAAAGCATTGTGTTTTTGTGGCCAAATTCACATGTACAAGTATGAAATTAGCTAGGATAATCTTTGCTTTTTACTTATTTTTATTTTTTTAAAAATCTAATCGGGTAACCGGTTTCCCATTGGTTCCGG
Organism: Bassia scoparia; assembly: GCA_008642245.1. NCBI lineage: Eukaryota > Viridiplantae > Streptophyta > Magnoliopsida > Caryophyllales > Amaranthaceae > Bassia > Bassia scoparia. Next base: position 168,822 of record SNQN01000234.1, on the reverse strand, counting down.
TTCCAAAAATTTTGGAACCGGTCTGATCGGTTCCGGTACCGGTTCCAATTATCAGGAACCGGTCGGTTCCGGTTCCGGTTCCGGTTCCACCTAAAATGACCGGGTACCCGGTCTTGCTCAACCCTAGTCTCTACACATATAATACTAAACCCAAACTAATAAAAGACGTAAATARGCCCAATAATAATATTAACTTAATTGGATCACTTTATTTGGGCTGAACCAAATGATAGCACATAATACAATTATAACGGAATTGCACAAGTAATTATATTTAGGTCCATAATATTTCAAACAATCTCCCACTTGGACCAAATATAATTACTACGTGTGTGATACTCGATAATTGCATTATTCTTTATAACCTTATGAGCTCAAAATTGCTATCAAAATCTAAACGTCTTTAAACAATTCGGTCCATTAATTACATCAACATAGGATCAAAGAGATCTATGCTACATTTGTCGTAACTAGACCCATCAATGGTCACATTGTAACATAATTAACGACATGAATCAAGCATGGGTGTGTAATGGAAATTATATAAATATGATCCACGTATGTCTATTTCCAACTGGTCCACTGTAAACTTTAGTAAGATCAACAATATGATCTAATAGAAGAGAGTAAACTAAACTAGATGCCTTATTTCTGCAAAAATTACTTAAACCAAATATCCAAATATTTTATGTCATATGAGCAATGAAAAATGACAAACTCCCACTGGAACTGTATATCTCTATATGGTATGTTGCCCATACGAGTTGTGTGCTCATCAAATACTTTAGTAAGCGGATCCGCAATAATGGAGTTTGTACTATTATGCTCTAATGACAACGGTTTATCCTCTCTTCTTTCCTTTATAGTCTTAAACTTGACTTCAAGCAAAGTCAGAGTAATCAATGCCCCCAATAACTTTAACTTGATCCGACTTTTATAATTGAGCATTTAATCCTTTGTTCTCTACAAATACCGTATAAATCTTTATGACTGATTTCAATGATAAAGTCCTGGATTATATCTGCCTAACATCCCAACAATGTATGCAATATCTAGATGGGTACAAACTTGAGCATACATCAAACTCCCTACTGCAGATGTATAAGGGATTTTCTTCATTTCTATGACCTAAAAATCATTCTTTGGGCATTGAGTGAGACTGAATTTGTCTCCCTTAGCTACAGGGGTATCACCTGATTTACAACCTTGAATGCCAAACCTTTTCAAAACCGTTTCGATATAGCCCTTTTGTGATAGGCTTAAAGTGCCCAGATGGCGATCTCGATGAATCTGTATTCCTAACACAAAGGAGACGTCTCCAAGATCTTTCATCTCAAAATGATTTGATAGAAATCTCTTGATTTCGTGCAAGAAGCCTATATCATTGTTGGCAAACAATATGTCTTCGACATATAAAACCAAGAAAATGTGCTTACTCCCACTGAACTTATGGTATACACAGTCATCAAATGCATTTGTCTCAAAATCATGAGACGTAACAACTTGATGAAACTTAAAATACCATTGACGAGAAGCTTGCTTGAGTCCATAKATGGATTTCTTTAATTTACAAACCATTTCCTTTGAATCTCTTGAAACAAAGTACCCAATTTGTTGCATATAAATGGTTTCCTCAATGTCACCATTGAGAAAGGACGTCTTAACATCCATCTAATGTAACTCAAGATCATAATATGCCACAAGTGCCATCATAATTCTAATAGGAGTCTTTAATGAATGCCTTCCTTTTGAGTATAGCCCTTGGAGACAAGACGAGCTTTATACCTTATCAAATTGTCGTCTAAATCCCTTTTGATATTAAAAAATCATATACAACCAATGGGTCTCACACCTTAAGGCAATGAAACAAGGTCCCAAACGTCATTGTCTCTCATGGACTTAATCCAAGGCATCAATCCACTTTTGAGAGTTAGGGCTTTCGATGGCTTGGCAAACAGTGTTTGGATCCTCATCAAACAATCCATCTTCTAACTCTTGTTCTTGAATAATTGCAACAAATTCCTCATTGATCACATTGCTACCCTTCTGTTCTTGAAGGAAAACAATGTAATCATTCGAAATTGCACTTCTTCTCTCTTTAGTGAATTTCCTTAATGGCACTTGTTCTTGAGATTGTTGAGTTTGCACATTAGGAATATCTGATGATTCTGAATAGAGGAATCATTATGAGTTTTCGAATTTGTTTCTTGAACCATGTAAGAAATAGAAATCTGATCATGGTTTATAACAACTGAAGGAAGAGAAATATTTTCCTCTTAAAAAATAAACTCTTTAACTTTATCTTCCCCTCCAAACTCAACATACTCAAAAATCTGGCATTTCTCATCTCAAAAACAGTATTGCAGTGGGATCATAAAACTTATACCCCCTTGATCTTTTAGGATATCCAACAAAGTAACAACTAACAGTTCTAGAATCCAGTTTCTTTTCATTTGGCCTATAAGGCCTTGCCTCATCTGGACAACCCAAATGTGAAAATGCTTTATACTGGGTTTCTTGCCAACCCAAAGTTCATAAGGGATTTTAGAAGCTGCTTTAGTTGGTACTCTATTAAGGATATAGGTTGCGGTTTTAATTGTCTCTTGCCAGAAGGACTTTAGTAAGGTAGTGTGATTAATCATGCTCCTCACCATTTTCATAAGAGTCATATTTCGTCTTTCAGCAACACCATTCATTTGAGGAGTTCCTGGCATGCTGTACTGAAGGACGATGCCACATTCTTCTAGGAATCGAGCAAATGGTCCTGAACATTGTTCACTTGAACCGTCATTTCTGCCATAGTATTCACCACCACGGTCAGATCTAACTTTCTTAATTCCTTTGCCTTATAAGATTTGAACACATCCAAGGCTTTAGACTTCTCATGAATTAAATATAGGAAGCAATAACGAGAATAATCGTCTATGAACGTAATAAAGTATTGTTGACCATTCCAAGAAGCTATAGGGAAAGGACCACAAATATCTGTAGGTATTAGTTCTAAGACATCTGAAGCTCGTTTAACTCCTAATTTTCTCTTGTCTATTTGGTTCCCTTTGATACAATTAATTCATACATCATAATCTGAAAAATCAAGGGAATCAAGAATTCAATCTAACACAAGCCTTTCATCTCTTTGTTTAGAAATGTGTCCCAAATGCTTGTGCCAAAAAGCTGAAGAATTCTCATTAGCCAATTTTCTTTTAGCACCACAAGTACTGACATGCAAAGTTTCATTAGATGAAGCAATAATATCTAGCAAATGTAAGTTATCATAACCAGATAAAAACCAGATCCAAACAACTTTGAATTATGAAAAAGACTAACTTTATTGCTTCCAAAAGACAAAGATAACCAAATTTGTCCAATGTAGAAACTGAAATTAAATTATGTCTAAAAGACGATACAACAAAAGTCTCTTTCGAATCCAAATAAAATCTAGTCTTTAATAATAACCTAAAAGTGGCTATAGCTTCAACTTCAATTGCCTTGCCATCACCCACATAGATGTATCTTTCACCATCAATCAACTTTCGGCAATTCAGGCAACCCTGCATGGACACACTTATGTGAGTAGTAGCACCAAAATCTAGCCACAAAGTGTGTTTGGGTACCAAACTTAAATTGACTTCTGAACAGACAAAAGAAACAAACATACCCTTTTTCGCACGCCAAGCGTGGTACTTAGTGCATTGTTTCTTCTGATGAGAAGTCTCACCACAAAAGAAGCATCCAGCCTTAGTTTGAACTTTATTTTCATCCTTATTTTTCATATGTTGCTTCTTTTGTGGTTGCAAAACCGAATCCTTATCCTTCTTCCTTTTTCTGCTATCCTTAGAGGAAGATGCCAAATGAGCACTTTCTGTTTGTTCTTGCTTCAATCTCTCTTCCTCTTGAACACAATGTGAAATGAGCTCATTTAGAGTCCACTTCTGTTTTTGGCAGTTATAACTGACCTTAAATTGATTGAACTGTTTAGGAAGAGATATCAAAACCAAATGCACGAGCAAGTCCTCAGACAGCTCTAACTTAAGTGCCTTTTATTTTGAAGCAATATGAGACATTTCCATAATGTACTCCCTTATGTTCCCTGCTCCTTTATACTTTTGGGAAACAAGACTAAGCAATAGAGTACTTATTTCYGCCTTTTCGTTTTTAGCAAAACGCTTTYCAAGTTCAGCAAGGAACGATTTGGCATCCTTCTCTTCGGACATAGTGCCCCTGAATGATTCCGGAATTGCACGTTTCATGATCATAAGACTCATGCGATTTGAGCGTTCCCACTTCTCCATGTTCCCCTTATCAGTAGAGGAACTAGAATCCGTAAGATCTGCGGGACGCTCAACCCGAAGTGCAAGGTCTAGATCCATGCATCCAAGAACGATCATAACGTTCTCTTTCCAACTCTTAAAGTTTGTCCCATCAAGCATGGGAATCATATTGATATTAGCAGATATAGCATTAGCGGAAGCATTCACTGAAGAGAACACAAAAAAAAACCAACATGCTCACAATAAATTCAATAATTCAACTTTAATAAACAGTTTATAATATTGACAATTTATCTGTCCCATCATAGACAAGAGACCTAGCACAACTTTAATTTTTAGTCTTTGGACAGAAAAATTAACTTGTAAGTGGTCCTCTAGGCGTAGTAATCAAATATTAACAATAAATTATTGTCAATGTTAAGACTTTCTTTGGACTGACTTAACACCACATGGAAAACCGAATAATTGTTACATATTTATTACCACAAGCATGTTTAATTTCCGGCCAAATAATAGCCTTCTTTTGGGCGACCATTATCCGCATGAAAATTAAACACACACAGTATCTCAATATTTTAAATCAATCGATCTACACAAAAGAGGTTACTTTGGCAACATATTGTTTCAATCAATTAATCCAAAATACTAGACCCAATTTAATTACCAAATTGCCAAAAATTAAAATCTGAATAATTATCAGTTAGAAAACTTCTATTCGTGTTGTACATTGTAAGATAATCTTATGTAAACTTTATAGTAGGCATATACAATGCACACCGAAATTTAATCATGTGAATTGATTAACTAGTAAACATGGAATACTCTAATTCTTTAGCATAAATAAGAGCATCATACATTAGATACATAAATTTCATCTGTAAGACATGTCGCAAATTCGCAATGTGTGAATTCCCATTGTATGCCAAATTTCACTGACTACCTTGATTTTGACTGAATGACATACAATCAAAACAAATATTATATCATAAATCGACATGCAACATAAAAAATAAACCATGATGCACAATAACAATTCTGAATTCCAACGCAAATCCCCAAAAACTGAATCCATGAGGGCTGAATTAATAATCCAACATAATAAAATTACTAAAGCATCAAAACACTGTTAAGTGTTAACGAATCTGATCACTAGTCGCAAATGCAAAAAATACTTGGCGACATGAATTAATCGAATCGACACAATTTAAAAAAATTAAATTAATTAAATTCCAAAAAATTTAATATGAAGAAGGCTCATGATACCACTTGTTAGGATTAAACCCTAAATTAAACTTAAATCTTCCTTTAACCAGAATCGATCTCCATATCAAATTAATTGATGAGTATTATGTTGTATACGAATTGCCCTTAGGGTTTTGTCTTCCAATAGTCATCGGTTTTCTCTCTATTGATGGGATGATATGAGAGACTAATGTTTTGTGTTATTGGGGACCATAACCCTTGATGTCTATTTATAATAGAACCCTCTCCTATTCCGCCCATCATGAATTAGAAAAGGCCCAACGATCTCTACACATATAATACTAAACCTAAACTAATAAAAGACGTAAATAGGCCCAATAATAATATTAACTTAATTGGATCACTTTATCTGGGCTGAACCAAATGATAGCACATAATACAATTATAACGGAATTGCACAAGTAATTATATTTAGGTCCATAATATTTCCAACACATAGTGGATCGTTGAAGGAGATCACCAATGGGTGGTCCAATTATTGCTAGATTGTAACATTAGAGGGTCAATTAGAGTGGGGTATATAATTACAATTTAGGAGGGATACGAGGATTCGAACATCTGATCACAAAGATCAAATGTGGGGTTGAAATCATTGCTTAAAACCACTTCCTCTCTATGTTCTCACAAGTGTATATGAAAAAACTAACTACTTTGTGTGTAATTTAAAGGTTAGCAAAAAAAAAAGAAATAAAAAAATACGTCAATTGTCAAAATGATTTTGTGATATTACATACCTCCTCCTTTTTATAATGTTTGTCATATCTAGCAATGCACAATGTTTTAGGCAAAATTTGTACTCCAAAAATAAAAATTGATGGTTTTTAAAGAAAGGAAAATTTGTCATTAACTACCCAATTTTTGGCCATTTTTATAAACAACTACACGCATTTCATTAAAATAAAAAATAACTACTCACTTTTTTCAAAATTATTAGAATTCACTACCCACCTTGGTTTTCAGTCGAATGGAAAACCACCTCCGATAGTGTGGGTCCCACTAGTCGTTCATTTTCCTCTCTAATTTCGGCATGTGGGTCCCACATTTGCTCCTTCTTTAATTCCGGTTGTCCCTCATCTATATACTACTAGTTTTTATGTGCACGCGATGCGTGCTTAGACGTATAAAAATTGTAATATTTCATTAAAAATGATTATATAAAATGTATTAAATTAAAATGTTTCTAACTAATTAGAAAAACAATTTATCTGAATTGTAATTATTTTGTAAAGAAATGTAACATGAAATTCAATATTATACCATATGTGTTTCAATTCAATCTGGACTAATGTTCATTGATTTAGCTTTTGTACTAATTAAATCACATAATAAATGAAATTTCGATTTTAAATCTCATAATAAGTAAAAGGGTAGTTTAGGCACATCAATTCAAAAAAATTTTTAAATTCATTAAGGTTATAAAGGTCATTTAAGAGGGGGGACACCATCTTCCTCCCCCCTTCCCTTATATAATAGAGATCACTAAAGCAAACCCCACCTTTTTATTTTTTTCCCTCCTAAATTTCCCTCCTAACTTCATTTAATGAATGTTTGCATAAAAAATGTAAGAAAATAATTAATGAATATAAGTTAATAAATACACTTTCAAAATAAAAGTGTAAATATTCATTAATTAATGCGTTACTATGGAAAAAATTAATCACAAGTGAATTATACATTTTGTGTATTTTTGCATTTAAAATAGATGAAAGTTTTGATTTAAATAAAAACAATTCAATATTTCATACTCTGTAACTTTTTTTAAATCGAGCATTTGCTCGAGATTATCTAGTTTTTCTACTATTTTAATCTCATTATCTTTTCTCCTTCCTTTTTTTTTGTTGCGAAATTCCTCCAATGTTTTCTCCTCTCTCATTAGCACATTCATTTCAATCGATTTTATTTCCTCTAATCAGGTAAATTTCTTCTTCAATTTTCTAGGGGTTTTTCGGTTGATTTTGTATGATGTTTTTGTTCAAGTTTCATGTCTTTTCTCCATTCTTACTTCTCCTTTCTTCCTCCTCTCTCCTCTCCACTACGACGACCACAATTCGAGCACCATCACCATGCACAATTCGAACACCAACACCGCATACAATTTTACAACAACAACAATTAAACAGCAACAATAACAATTCAAACAACAACAACAATTCGACAACACCCACCCACACCCAGCCAAACAATTCCAACGAATCGAATCATATTCAAAAAATTTCTGCCGCTGTGAACTGGGTTGTTACTGCTTGCTCTGCTGCTCATAGGGATGGAAATGGGTCGGGTCCGGGGCGGGTGAACTGTCACCCGCCTCCATCCACCCCACCCGACCCATCCACCACCCGCGAAGATAACCACCCGAATCCACCCATCCGTCACCCGCGGGTGAAATGGATGGATCGGGTGATAAACGGATGTGCAATATTATCAATTATAATAATTAAAAAAACATAATATTGAGTACATCGCAAGATTTCCAATTGACTTCCGATCTAGCGGAGTTCGTACATATCGTCGATACATCGAAATAAAACTATAAAAGTCATAATTCATAAACATCCACATCCAAATATCAAATAACAATAAGAAAATAAAAGTCATAATTGATAAGTTGGCACTTGGCACATACAACACATGTTGAATTACAAAAATTCATGTATAAACACAATCAAATTCATGAATAATGAGCAGAAAAATTTGTATATCAACTAAGTAAAACAAACAATTAGTTAATAAAAGTGAATTAAAATTATTTTCTACCTTAAAAAGTTAAAAGAAAGTCGTTTACTTGCTCGGAGTTGCTGTTGTTCGGAGGCTTCTTTGTGGCTGCTCGCAGGTGAGTCGTTGCTCGAAGTAGGCTACTCGAATGTCGTCGTTGCTCGGACTTGCGAAGTTCAGATTTTTTAGGGTTTTTGTGGTGAATGACTTGTGACTTGTGAGTGAGTGAGTGAATTGTGTACTTGTGACTTTGTGAGTCAGTTAGATGACAATTTAGAGTTTTGGGCTAAGCCCAACAAATGTAGGCATGTAGCAGTCTCACAGAATATCAACAATTTCGCACTTTCGCGGCATTTTCTTTTTAATATATGTGTGTGTGTGTGTGTGTGTGTGTGTGTGTGTGTATAGACCCGTCACTTGAACCCGAAAACCCGTCACCTTTCACCCATTTAAACCGGGTTTTTCACCCATCCATTTAACCGGGTGAAGCGGGTTAACAAGTGAAATTTTCATCCCTAGCTGCTCATCGTGGACCGCTGTGGTGCCATGAATTTTCGTTAGCTACTCACCCAAAAAAGAAAATCAAATGCCCACTCAAATTGAGTCAATTCAACACATCAAAAAGATAGAATGTTGGGAACACATTGAGTCATCAATACAGAAAAGGGGAGATTTTTGGGAGTGTAAAAGCCAAAAATAAATGGGGAAAAAAGGGGAATTTTTTAATTGAAATGGGAAAAGAGAGGGAGTGGGAGTATCATGGAGAGTAAGGGGTAGTAGAGGAGAGAGAAAGAGGGAAGAGGAAGAGCATGGAAAGCAAGAAAGAGGGAGTGAGAGGCACCGTGAGGAAGAGTGAAAGGAATCAAATTGAGTGAACGGGAGAGATGAGAGGAGGAAGGAGGAGTTTGGTTGATTTAGTTGAAGGATAAAACAATAATTGCATAAGTTAGGATGAGTTTTGGAGGGAATCGAAGAGCTCGTGGGACCCACACTGTCGGAGGTGGTTTTCCATTCGACTGAAAACCGAGGTGGGTAGTGAATTCTAATGGTTTTGCAAAAAGTGGGTAGTTATTTTTATTTTAATGGAATACGGGTAAGTGTTTTTATAGATGGCCAAAAACTAGGTAGTTAATGACAAATTTTCCTTAAAGAAACTAGYATTTTGTGCACACAATGTGTGCATGATTATATTYTAGAATGCATGAGAATAGAATTAAATATTCATTGTTAGTTCTTATTATTATAGCAAAAGAACAAATATGCTTTTGAGTGTTTTAAGATAAGTGAACAAAAATTGCCACTATACTTCCTATACATGGAGTGTAGCAAAATTTTAAATTAACAATCCATAATCTATATTATTGGCCAGAGATTCATTGTTTTTGATTGATTGATGTATAAATGGTAATGATTACATTTTGCATCTTTTACTAAAATAATAATGTCAATTGATATTTTGGTTTCTACTTTTTGTTTTGGCAAATTAATGAAAATAATTTTGAATGATTAAAAAATTAATGACAATCTTTCTTAATGTTTAGTCTCTTATGTTTTGAGTGATGACAAATAATTTCAGGAAACAGGATACTTTACCATGGATATAGTTGGTCAGGGAACCAACTATTATAGAATACTGTTTCCCAGACACGTTAATACTTATATGAGTTATATGTTGAAACTAACTTGTCTTCTTACAGGGAACAACTGAGTGAATAAAATTTTCTATGTACTGGTGGGGAACCAGTATGAACTGTTTCCTAGACTGCTATACTGAAAAGTAGTCATATACTCTTTATTGTACATTAACCATGTTACATGTGCAATAGTTGAGTTGATTCCAAGACTTAGAGCATGGAAGCCTTTCGAAGTCCTTCGAAGAAAGAAGTGATGTCTTTAACTGAAGAATTCAAGAAAGCTCCAAAGTCTTGAAGTTTATATGAAGAATGGAAGAATTAGTTCTTAAGTGTTTAAATATAGTTTTTCATGTAATGTGCTCCGTAGTATGATTTGTTTGTAAGGGTGTTATAAGTGCTTAAGTGTTTTGAGTTATGTTGTGAATTCTGGTACAAGTCGTAAACAGAATTCATAACATACTCATCCTAGGGAACCATTTGGGTCTCTGCGTAGAATATAATAGCTGCGGATTTGAAAAAGATTTGTTTAAAATATTTTTCAAATATTTGTTTTTAAAGCATTCTAAGCAGTTGGAAAATAGATGAGGATATATTTTTGTTACCTTAATCCTAGGAGTATTTATCTTATTTGGTTCTATCTTTGTGATTAAGTCAAATAAGATAAATACTTTCCATAAAATCGCATCTTGCCTTGACCGACAAGCTATGTGATTTTATGGTAACTAGGGTTTAGGTTTCCATGTATATATATACTCATCTAAGTTCATATATTTCATATCTCTCTCCACGGTTAAAAAGAGTATTTTTTGAGAGAAAACACACAAGCACAAAAACCCTACTTCAAGTCATATATAAGAGTACAAATCGAGCAAATCAATTCTCTTATTAGCTTTTTAGAAGTAAATTCAAAAGAGAGAAACTTCGATATTGTTAACGCATTCAACAGAGGGGTTGGAAGCCAGGTGAGCGTTTGTGAGTTCAAACACAAGTTGGACTTACGAGTGTGAGTCGAGTGCACATTCAGAGTTGAGTGTGGGGTGTGCTGGTTCTCGGAGTAGGGAAACAACAGGGAGTGTGTGTTCTTTGTTTTTCGGAGTAATTAATAAAAGAACATAGGGTAGGAGGACGTAGCCCATAGTTGGGTGAACCTCGTTAAATCTTTTGTGTTCTTTATTACTTTACTTTTATTCCGCTGCTTACAGGAACCAGCCCAACTGGTTCCTCATAGACAATCCGAAAAGAAAGAAAAATAGGCTAATAGCTAGGATACTCAATTATCCCCTCCTCTTGAGTACCACAGAACCTTCACTTAAGTTTAAGTCTCGTTCTCGTCAATTTAATTATTTCAATAAATTTCAGTAAAAATAAGCTCAATTTAGTAAAAAATAAGTCCAGTTTAGTAGTAATAAGTCCAGTTCAATAAAAATACGTTCAATCCTTAAGAATTTGCTAAGTTCAATTCAGTACTAAGAAGTTCAGTTTAGTAAAAATAAGTTCAATTCAGTAGAAATAAGTTAAGCAAATTTCAGTTAACGAGAATAGGACCTAAATTATAAACACTCATACAAAATATAAAGTGATAAATATTTAATAAGGGTAATTTAGTAAAATTATGTGTACACCATATCAATGACAATTCTACCCTCGTTCACTTTATATTTGCAATTAAATTACTTCTTTCGTTTTTTTACTGGCAACTTTGCTTTTTTGGGAAATATCATATTGCTAACAACTTTTATTTACTACCTCCGTTTCTTATTAATTGCACCACTTTGCCTTTTGCGAATTCCGAGGTAATTTTTTGATGGAGTAATTAGGTGTGTTGAAGGGTAGTAGGTGTGTTGATGGGTCCACCACATGGGTGTAGTGTTAGAGGTTAATTACAAAATTTGTAAGGGTATAAAGGTCAATTCATCCCAAAAAAGATACCAAAAGTAGTTATAAAGTAAAGTGGTGCAATTAATGTGAAATTTCCGTAATAGGAAACCAGTGCAATTAATAAGAAACGGAGGAAGTATTTTTCTTTTTTGGTCACATTTTTGAGTGAAAAGACTTTATTAGTTATTATCTTTATTAAAAAAAATTAAACATGATTACCCTCTAAAATCAGTCACTCAAGCAATCCCTAATTATGCAATGAGTTGTTTTAAGCTTCCTACGACCTTTTGTGCTGAATTGGAGAGTATTATGAGTAACTTTTGGTGGTCGTCATCAAACAAGAGCAAAGGAATTCATTGGAAATTGCGGGACTTTATGCGTCGGCCAAAAAGAAGGAATTGGGTATGGGCTTTCGGAAATTAGACGTGGTTATTGATGCTCTCTTGGCTAAACAAATTTGGAGAATTCATTCATATCCTACTTCGTTAGTCGCATGAGTGCTTAAAGTTAAATATTTTCCGAAGTCGACGRTTTGGGATGCGTATGTCGGGTTCAATCCGAGCTATTCTTGGAGGAGTATGTGTGGTGCGAAATATGTCTTGGAACTTGGTACGAGATGTAGGGTTGGGAACGGGAGTACTATAAAAATTTGGGGTGATCGATGGCTAATGGGAGAAGGGTCAGAACGTATTATTTCTCCTCGTCGGGTTCTTGATTATGATAGCACAATCTCATTATTAATTAATGCGGATAATGGTACATGGAAGAGTCAATTAATAAATGAGATTTTCTTTCCAGTGGACGTAGAGAAAGTTATTAATATGTCAATTAGCTTAAGGTTGCCGTATGACTCCTTGATTTGGGTGGGAAGTAATGATGGCAAGTTCAAGGTTAGGGATGCTTATAGATTGGTCATGAATAGTCGTGATCCTCCTTTGAGTTCTAGAGGTTCAGACCTTGTGTGGTGATGTATTTGGGGTCTTCGAGTTCCATCGAAAGCGGCTAACTTTATTTGGCATGCTTGTTGTGATATACTCCCAACAAATGATAATCTGGCTCGACGAAAAATAACGAGTGGTACTACTTGCTTTCGTTGTGGTAGGGAGGAGAATTCGATTCGTGTTCTCAGGGATTGTGAGTGTGCTATTGAGGTGTGGGAAGCTAGTCATTTGGGTATGCGACAAACAAAGGTGTGCTCTGTTCCGGAGTGGATGGCTTGGATCTTTCATAATTTCTCTTAGGAAGAGCAGGAGTTGTTTGTGATGTATCTGTGGCAAATATGGAATGCCCGAAATCTGGGTATTTTCGAGCACAAGGCTGTTTTGGTTGAGCTAGCAGTGCAAAGGGCGACTGATTGGCTAAAGTATTATAGGGATGCGATTGGTTGTGGGGATGGAGGGCAGCAGAGGCAACGAGACTGCCTATGTTGGTTTGCTCTTAGTGTGGACCAAGTGAAAGTAAAAATTTTCGATTTTGCGGTGCGGGAGGATCGGGTAGGCTGGGTGTGATAGCTAGTGATAGTGGGGGCAAGGTGTGTATGGCAAGGGCTCATCCAGTTGGGCATGGATGGGATGCCGAGCTTAGGGCTGTCCATAAACTGGTCCAGACCTAAATCTGGACCGAACCGACCCTGTACCACTAGTCTGGTCTCTGGTCCTTGAAATTAACGATTCCGGGTCATCGGTCCGATCCGGGTAAAACCCAGTGGTCCGCCGGCCTAGACCGGCGACCCGATAATTTAAAAAAATTTGATTTTTTTTGTTTTTGTTTTGGGAAATGAATAACACAAGTACACAACAAGTCAGATACAATAATATGTTGTTGTTGTTGCTGCCGCCTTATCTTCTATTCTCTCACCTCTTCTTATCGTCTATTCTCTCTCCTCTTCTATGATGTTACTGCTGCTGCTGCTTGCCAGGCTGCCACTCGTCCTCTCCTCCGGTTCCACCGCGCCGTCGCACTCCTCTACTCCTTCGATCTCGTACTCTGCTGGCTGCTTATATCTTCGTCCAAAACCTGGCAGTTTCATTTCAAGGTGGATCGTTTTCGAGCAATTCGAGCAAGAAGGTGACGAAGAATCCAGTGCCTTCTCCTGTTTCGACTGTGAAGAAGGGAGCTCCTGAAATGAAGCAGAATTTGTCAAGGGTGACGCCGTGGTCAGGTAGGACTCGACTTCCCACTGTTAATTCATTCAGTATAAGTGTTGATTTGGGGAGTTGTGAGAGTAATAAATCAGTTAATGGATCTGCTACCAAAGTTGTTAGAGCTTTGCAAGAGTCATTGGCTGGTGATTGTAAGCCTAATGGGAGTTTGAGTAAAGATGAAATTGTGAAGAGTGTTAGGGATGATGATAATGGTTGTGTTAGCCTGGGTTCAGAATCCGTTGTGAAGAGTGTTTGAGTAAGTTTTTTTTTTGGTTTAATTTGCTACGTAGACATTGAATTTGTAAGTGTTTGTGTATTTGTGTTAATTTGTTTGTAACTATTTATGATTGATTATATGTGCTTAATCATCTTTTCTTTGGTTTAATAATCTTTGGAAAATAATCATCTACTGCTTGCTTATGCTTAATCATCTTTGGAAAATAAAAATGTGAAAAATGATATACGTATAATGTATAATGTGGAAAATAAATACAGGATTTACAAGACTTTTTTTTTAAAAAAAAAAAACTAGTAATACCTAACCAGTCCAAACCGCTCAAAAATCGGTCCGGAACCTGCAGGTCCGGTCACGGTTCCTAATCTATCACTACCGGTCCGGTCCAAGTCTGTAAAATTTCTGAATTCCGATCCACCAGTCCAGCTGGGTCCGGTCCGGTTCTGGACCGGTGTACAGTCCTAGCCGAGCTAGTTGAAGCTGATGCGGCTCGTTGCGCAGTAATTGAAGCTAAGAAAATGGGGTGGAGGAATGTAATCTTTGAAGGGGATGCTCAAGTCATAATACGTGCGCTCAAGGGCGAGATTAGTCGTAGCGGTTTTGTCCAAATGCTAGTAGATGATGCACTTTCTTTATTGGATTGTTTTGAGTCTTTTTCTTTCGAGTCAAGTGTAATGAGGTCGCTCATCGCCTAGCTTAATGGGTGGTAGCTTCCTCTAGTGTCGAGGTTTGGGATGAGGTTTATCCTAATTGGCTTGTGGATGTTGTAGATTGTGATATGCTTTCTTTGAATAATAATTAATCTACTCTTCCCTTCAAAAAATAAACTCCCACCCTATCCGCCACTTGTCTCATCCTCCTTTATTCACCCAACAATCATTTTTTCCTCAACTCTTGTGACGCCACATTAGCCTTTCTTTAATTTAAACAATTCACTCTTTTCTTATCTTTTATGAAACCACATCATACCCTCCTTTTCTTCCCTATTTATTTATTTTTGCAAAAACACACCCTCAATTTACTTTCTCTTGACCCGTTGCTTCTTCAACTTCTTCCAATACCCACCTTTGTCACTCTTTCACTTTCCTCTCTTCAACTTCCCCTTTCCAGTTGCAATAATGTTCATAAATTAAAATATTTTCCTCTGGTTTTCAATCATTCGAGTTTTCAAAGTTGCAAATTCATTGATGTTTTATTTAGTTACAAACACTACAATCAATCAATCAATCATCATACATGGTCATATGGTATTGAAAGTTCTTTAAATTTTTTATTTAAATTTTTTTCTTTAAATTATTTATGAATCTATATCATCCTTTCTTTAACAATTTTTGCTTGACGTCTTGCGGATGAGCATTCCACACTGTTTTATACAATTGTTTAAAAATTGTTAGTACTCTATATAATTGTTTTTATACAATTGTTTTTACAATTGTTTTTAACAATTGCGGAAGAGCATCCCGTCTTTAACAATTGTTTTTACTCTATATATTCCCCACTTATATATATATATATATATATATATATATATATATATATAAGTTGTGCTATTAGTGTTATTTTCTAAAGATGTATCATTTGATGCAGGTACTCAATTTGATCATCCCCAATGCATTTGTACATAAGTTGTTGATGACAATTGACTTTGGTTGCGGATGTGCTGGTGTTTGGTATCAACAATGCTAACAATGTATAGTAATACTGCATGTAATAAGCACCCCAGACAATGAATTGTACTTATGATTATTAAAAAAATAAAATATCACCCGAGCAACACCGGGCCAGAAACTAGTTCCTACATTAATCATGTTTATATTTAAACAATAATATTTAGTATAATACAATCAATCATGATAATTATAACAATAATTATTAATCACATAAATTAATGTTATTTTTTAAATAAATATTTTCTACAAAAAAATTTAAAAATTGCAGAGATAAAAAAAATAGGTTGTACAGTTTCAGAAGTTTGTGTGCTATGCTATTCTTAATGCTACTGTCTATTTGGTCAAGAGAGCTAGAAACAGATTGTTTTGGTCACATACTCCTTTTGATTTGTCATGATGTGTATAAGCAGCTTCATAGTGATGTAGTGTGTCAAATTAAGCAAGTGTTACCCTCTAAGTTGTCTAGGAAGGAGCACAATTGGTTTGATCTGTTTTGTAATAAGGGTTAACTAGATAATTCCCGAGCAAATGCTCGGTTTTAAATACTCTATAATATATGTATAGAGTAATACTCTTACATAAAATATTTTTGTAACCTAAATAAACATAAATCATTTTTGTTAGTTTTTAAAATAAAATTATTTAAAATTTAAATGATACTTTTGGCTAAAAATTCTAATCTCTATTATATAAGCCAAGGGGGGAGCAATGGTGTCCCCCCTCTTAAATTACTATATTACCCTCTTACATACAAAAAATAACCAAAAAATTCCTAAAACAATCCAATTTATTCTAATCAATGCATAACAAATAATTTAATGAGGCAATTAAATCAATTAATAATAAATTGAAAAATAACTAACAATTACTATTCAAATATTCAAGTAATCACTACAATTAATCATGAAATTAAATTATTTAGAAAATTTATTTTTCGATTGCACACTTTAAAAAAATGAAATTTGGAATAAATCAATTGCAAATAATGCATTATACTAATATATTAAAACTATCAAATCTAATTTTGCCTGCACGCTATTGGAATACATTGGAATGCATTATACTATGCATATAAACTATCAAATTTAAATTTTGCCTACACGCATAGTGCAAAAACTATAAATAAATAAATATAAACATGCTGATTAATTTATTAATTTATCTAAGTACTCGTAGTAAAAAAAAGTTATAGTCAACATTCAGTGACATTGAATTTTTTTTCATATTATTGTTCACTATTAAATAAATTTTAAAACACTAAGCACGCGCGTGCTAAAAATCTAGTCATAGATTAATTGATCTTGTTTGATAGATCTTGTTTAAGCATCAGTAGTCTTAATTATTGTGTTTTTTTATGTAATCATTTATTAGGTAAGTGGAGGGAATTTTGGAAAGGGAGTAGTGGAGATTGCTTTAGTATAGAATATAGATAGAAGATTTGTATTTTAGTTGTGTTGTTCATCCTTTTGTTCTTTCTTAGGGTGCACCTCTAGTTGGGATGCTTTGAAAACATTGGCTAGTTAGGGTGTATTGTCTTTTGCGCTTAATAAAATTTTATTTTTACTGAGCAAAAAAATAAAAATAAAAATAAAAGGCTGTAATGGCATGTTGGGCAGGGGTGGCGCAGTAGGGTGGTGGGCAGGGCAAGAGCGGCGTTACAAAGTGGCAGTAGCCCAGATGCAGTGACAACACAATTCGAGGCTGCGGTTGGTGGCTATGTTCACTAGGCAACGCAGATGGTGGTGAGTCTCGGCGAACTTGACGGGGCTGGGAGTTGGGGGTTGGCTGGAAGTGGCACGACAGACAGAAGGAGGTACGTGGCGTCGCAACAACAACGCTTATGTTGGCAGTCACAACGGTTCAGTGGCGTAGGTGGGCAACAACAACGGTGGTTGGACGCAGAGCAGTTGTGGAGGTTGGAACCAGGGCAGCAGTGGCGGTGGAGCAGTTGGGCAATGTCGTAGATGGGGGTGGCGTAGGTGGGCGGCAGCGTAGGTGAAAGGTGTTGGTGCGTACGTGAACTGTGAGTTTGTGAACAATGAAAGGGTAGGGGGAAGAGAGAGAAGAAAAGAGCTATGGTAATTTTTCGTTGTAGTTATATAAAGAGGGGTAAAATGAAAAAAATTGTAAAAAAAATATAATATACATGGGTGGAATATAGAGACGGAGCCAGGGGGTGGGCAAGGGGGGCAACTGCCCCTCCAATTCCAAAAAAGTCACGCATTTTAGCAAATTTAAAATCGGTCGCTAAAATTTGGACTTTTGTTTACATTAATGATGCGAATGTTTTGGTGTGTTTAATTTATATTATTGATTTCTAAATTGATATATGCAAGCTTGGAGGAGAGGTTGACAATGGTGGTGAAGTTGGTTGAAGGGAAGAAGAAGATAGAAAGACAAAAATAACAAAAATCAGATTTAAAAATTATTTTTATTTTACTTACAATTAATGTCACGTGGCTTGAAAAAACATGCACAATGCATTGGAAACTCCAGTTGTCCAACACTCCTTTTCTTA
This sequence comes from Bassia scoparia, assembly GCA_008642245.1. Taxonomy (NCBI): domain Eukaryota; kingdom Viridiplantae; phylum Streptophyta; class Magnoliopsida; order Caryophyllales; family Amaranthaceae; genus Bassia; species Bassia scoparia. The sequence goes on along the minus strand of SNQN01000234.1, from coordinate 150,497 downwards.
CTCCCAAAAAGTTACCATTTTATTTTATGGGAAATTCCCAATGATAATGATCAGTTTTGGCGAAATCTCAATGGTAGTGATGTGTTTTTTTTAATCCCAATGGTAGTTATGAGTTTTAACTTTCATTCCCAACCGTGATTATAAGGGGATTTTCTATTAAGTAGGTGTTAAGTAGGGATTGATCCGATCATTTTTTTCGAATTCCGACCTCAAATTTGATTATAAAGGATAAAAGTGACCTCGAAAATGTTAAATGAGGTATTTTTCGAACTCATATCGAGGCTTGAAATTAAAGCAACCCCCGTATGTAGGTCGAGATTGATCTGGTCAATTTTGTTGAATTTCGACCTCAAATTCGACCATAAGGGACAAAAGTGGCCCCGAAAACCTTAAATAAGGTAGTTTTGGACAAAATTTCATAGCATATAGCCCTCTACTTTACGGAAAATCCCCCATATAATCACGGTTGAGGATAAAAATAAAAACACATCATTACCATTGAGATTAAAAAAAACACGTCATTACCATTGGGATTCTGCCAAAACTCATCATTACCATTGGGAATTTCCCTTATTTTATTTTTTTCGGTTTGAAAAAAAAGTGGGGGTATAATTATTACTTGTATTACTTTGTAGGTTTGTATTCCCAAAAGGTAGTATGACTTTTTCTACACTGCTGTATGTTTAGATGATGATATATGGCTTTGAGTTTTGCACAAGGTTTTACTTGTATGCATTTTATGTTTTTATTTAGCAATTCATGGAAATTTCTGTTTTTAATATTAAAATAATTACTACTAATTACTACTTTAATTTATGAAATTTAAAATAAAATAAAATAAGTAAAAAAAATACTCAACGAACCGAAATCACTATTAGTAGCGTACCCCATCTCCGTATTCGTGTCTGTATCGAATCGACTTTCGTACCATGTAACAATTTTGGCATTCGAAAATTGTTAGACTTAATGAATTACACAATTTTTAATATTGTGTATATCTTTACCCGATTTGGTTCGAATTTGGGACTTTCTAAATTTGCCCCCCTCGATTTCTAAATCCTGGCTCCGCCTCTTGTAGAATACGGTAATTTGCGGATGGCGTTTAACTTCCCGATACTCGGTAGAAATTATGTACTCCGTACTGTAGTGTACATGACATTATTGCAACAATTTTCACCAAATTTTAAAGTTTAGCCCATTGCTATCGTAAAAAATCTAAGCCCATAGCCCATATTAAACAAAAAATTGTAGAAGTATACTCCGTATGTAAAAGCGAAGAAGTTGCCAACAGCAATAAACCCTAGAAGAGAAATCCGGATATAAGACCGCAGTTGCTCTCTCTCTCCCCCTCATTTCGCATCAGCTGTTCTAACTTTCTCAGTTTCTCCTTCACAAATCATGAAGGTTTGTTTCTTCATTTCACATTTTTGATTCATAAATCAATTTCTTATTATTTCGAYTGAATTCGTTCGATTTTTCCAACTAATCTTGTGTTAGGGTTTTGAATTTTACTTACTTTGCGTATTGTTAGACATTTGCAGTTCAATATCGCTAACCCTACTACAGGGTGCCAGAAGAAGCTCGAGATCGATGACGACCAGAAGCTGTAATTTTTCTATAATCCCTCTCTTCTCACGGTTTTTGTTTGTATTAGGGTTTAAGGTTTTTTTTTTTTTTTTTTTTTTTTTTTGTGGGGATAAATGAGTGGTTTTTATTCATGCTTTCGCCTGATTCAGTTTGTGTTAAGATTTAACAAAATGTGATTACTTAAGTAATGTTCAATATTAGTTTGTAGTATGATTAATCAATTTGTTATGTAATGTGTACGTTGTGCGATTATGCATAGAATCTAGATGTGATTTCTTCTGTAATTAGGGCTGTTATTTATGATTTAGCTGGAACATGGTCATTTCTTATTTCTTGAATTCATATCTACTTCAGAGCATTAGCAGTCGTCTTTTGGGCTTTATGATATATTTCTGATTTCACTGGAGTTGAGGTCTTTCGAGTGTAATTGAGATTTTTTCGAAAATCTTATTGTTATACTTGCTCGATAACAGAGAATGCTACAGATATTCTTTGTGAGCTATAAATTATTCAATAGTTGCACTCTAAGTATGTTACAGATATTCTTTGATTCGATAATTGAATTTTCCAATAGTCTATTTTTGGTTGGTTGGTGTTATTTGCTTTATGGCAATCGTTAGCGTTGCTGGGGTGCTTCGCTTCACTAGTGGATAGTACTTTCAGCCCTTTGCGTTGCCGAAAATGACTGAGCAAACCAATGCTTGCATTGTAGCCCTTTATTTTTATGGCTTCTGTGCACTCAGGTTCTCAGACATTGTAATTTTTAAATAAGTTTGCTTTAGGAGTTTAGTAGATAATTCTGTATGATTGTTGAGCATTAGCTCTGATCTATTTAGCTCGATAGGTGGTAGCTCGATGGTTCCTTTATCAGTTTTATGTGAATTTAGTTTAATTTGAACTTCATGTGATGAACAGCCGAGCATTTTATGACAAGAGGATCTCCCAAGAAGTCAATGGGGATGCCCTTGGAGAGGTATAAATTGTTATTTATTACATACATGTAATTTCTCATTTCATCTGTGCTAGGCTGATGCTGAATAACATTCTCTTTGTTCAGGAATTCAAGGGTTACGTCTTCAAGATCATGGGAGGATGTGACAAGCAAGGTTTCCCCATGAAACAGGGTGTACTGACTCCTGGAAGAGTTCGTCTATTGCTCCCCAGAGGTTTGTATAAGAAACTAACTTTGTTTAAAAGTTTGAATTGTTTTGTGTTCTGATGTTGCTTTAGGATTTAAGTCTGTTGCACATTCATTGGGTGGCTGCAATTGTTAGGGTGTGTTAGTTTGCTTTGTAGTTGGTCATTTGTTGTTAGGATCCTCTCCATTTCCTTAATCAATGGTTGTAGATGTATTATGGGGAAAAATAAGGGGATTTTAGAATTTTTATATTTATTATAGATGCATCTGAGGATCCTAATTCGGTCAATTTGAATATGTATAGTTTCCTAAGAGTTTGTTATTCATTCTCAGGAACAAGCTGTTTCCGTGGTTATGGTAGGCGTAATGGAGAGCGTCGTAGGAAGTCTGTGCGGGGGTGCATTGTGAGCCAAGACTTGTCTGTTTTGAACTTGGTTATTGTCAAGAAGGGTGACAATGATCTCCCTGGTCTCACTGACACTGAGAAGCCAAGGATGAGGGGTCCCAAGAGGGCGTCCAAGATCCGTAAGCTTTTCAACCTCTCCAAGGAGGATGATGTTCGCAAGTACGTCAACACTTACCGTAGGGAGTTCACCACCAAAACTGGTAAGGAGTTGTTTGATATCCAATTCTTAATTTTTAGGGAAATTCCATTTATTACCACTAAATTTTTGCAAATTCCATTTGGTACCTAGATTTTAAGAATTGTCCAATTAATACCCTTCTACTGTAGCTCTACTGCKCAATTCTTGAAATTTGCAAAAACTTRGTGTTACCAAATGGAATTTCCCTAATTTTTATAATGGGATTGATGTTTCTTYCTTTGGTTCATTGTTGTCTAATATCTTRTTATTGGCTGTACAGGCAAGAAGGTGAGCAAGGCTCCTAAGATCCAACGTTTGGTTACTCCACTGACCCTGCAAAGGAAGCGCAGAAGAATTGCGTTGAAGAAGAAGAGGATTGCCAAGGCCAAGTCTGAGGCTGCAGAGTACCAAAAGCTTCTTGCTTCAAGGTTGAAGGAGCAGAGAGAAAAACGTAGTGAGAGTTTGGCCAAGAGGAGGTCTAAGCTTTCATCCGTTTCCAAGCGTGCCTCTGAGGCTGCTTAGATTGTTCTCATCTTTGTTCTTTTATAAAATTACATCTGAACTTGTTTTGAGTAGTCCYTGTCGCAAGATAATTCTAAATGTGTGGCAATTTTGGGTTAGAGACCTTAATCTAGTACGGAGTATTTTTTTGTCAGGAGAGTAACATTGGTGTTGAAGTTTGTTTAAAAGTTTCTTGAACACATTTGGTGTTTTATATTTTCCTCATTTTCTGATCAGTATAACTGCATTTCTTTGTTGATTACTANGTTGAAGTTTGTTTAAAAGTTTCTTGAACACATTTGGTGTTTTATATTTTCCTCATTTTCTGATCAGTATAACTGCATTTCTTTGTTGATTACTACATATCCATCTATAGTTCCCCAAGACATTTGGGTGTATGACCTACCTAGTACGTGTAGGGCTGAGCAAAAGTCCGGTTTGGACCTAAAACCGGACCTGAATTTGGACCGGACCGGACCACCGATTCCGGTCCAGGTCCAAAAAAATTAGGGGAGCCAGTCTTCCGGTCCAAAATCGGGGTTTTCAGGTCCGGACCGGTGGACCGGAATTAATATAATATATATTATATTTATATTCAATAATAATGCTACTAAAGCCAAAACTCCAAAGCCCATAGTCCATACGAAGCTTCCTGACATCGCATCTCCAAACCCAATCTCCTCACTTTAGTACTTTGCCCGACCAATCGACCATCGCTCCACTCACGGTCGATCATAGCGCCACTCCTCTACTTCCCTCTCTCTCCTCTACTACATCGCATCCTCCGCTGCTCCACATCCCTCGTCGTTTCGTCGAAATAGGCAGCGGTAAAGTACAGCACCGTCCTAGTAGGTAGCGCCGCAACAGTACACACCTACCCCGCAGCCACGAAGCATTATGCAAGCAGCTCATACCAGATCTGAAATTGCAGCATTATTATTTGTTCTTGTTTATTTGTTATTTGTTTTTAAATTGATAATGAATTCTTTGGTTGTATGTTTTTTTTTTTGTGTTAGTATGAATTATTTGTTAGTATGTTTATTTACAGATCTGAATTGTTTGTTGGTGTGTTTATTGTTTAGATGAAATTTTCATTTTTAAAACAAACAAAAAAAATTCAGGTYTAACAGGTCGAAAATCGGACCGGACCTGAATTTTCAGGTCCGGTCCAAGTCTGGACCTGAATCGATTCAGGTCCGGTCCAGGTCCAAAAAAATTTCGAATTCCGGTCTTTCGGTCCTGCTGGTCCCGGTCCGGTCCGGTCCGGTTCTGGACCGGTGCTCAGCCCTAAGTACGTGTTTTAGTATCTTCAGCAGTGTTTTCTGAAATGTTATTCAAAGTTGTAAACCATTTAAAATGAGGCGCAAAATTTCGAGAAAACTTTTAGGGTTTTTCTATATAATACACTCGTATTTTCGCGTTTTCTACAAAATAAACCTACTAATTTTTTTGTCTACAACATAAACTCGAGGTTCGATATCCTTTTACAAGGTAACCTAAATACTTAATTTAGCTTAACCATGGTTAGTTTTATTTAAAAATAAAAATTAAAAACAGAAAAAAAATCTGAAAACACCAAAACCCCCTCCTACTTCCGACCACCCACCCCCACTCCTAATCTGCCACTCCTCCCACACCACCACTCCTCTCACCACCAATCACTGACACGCACCCCACCATCGAG